>VXAB01012330.1:48669-66726 GCA_013399175.1 Odontophorus gujanensis
TTTTAAAAAGAGAGACGAAAAAAAACACAAAAAAAAAAAAAAAAAAAATACAGAAAAGAAAAAAAAAAAAAAAAAAAAACAGAGAGAGAGGAAAAAAAAAAAAGAAGGAAAAGCTCCTGCAGTAACATTGGATGAAAATTAAGCTTCTCAGATCTGTTTAAAAGATATTCTGTTTGATCTTTTATATCTTCTGCTCTGATTATCCAGGTTCCTTTTGATGTTGCTGAGCCCTATAGAACTGATATGTAAAAATACACATACATATGTATTACTATAGTGGGTACACATGCACATGCACACATGCTCTCACACTTTTCTTGCTGCCTATGAATGGGAGATGTGGAGCCAATGGAAACGAGCTGTGAAGGACCAAACTCCCTCACGCTGGCCCCGCATTGCATGTCTCATGCCACAGTGTTGATGGTGAAAGAAAAGACTCACTTTTTTAAGAGCAGGAATCAACCATCTTTGAGATGCATAGGTCTTGATGACATATAGGTCAACAATTTGGGAGCTGTCATGGATGGTACACCATGTCCTGTTATGTGCACCTCCTAACCTCCTGGGAAGTCATAGACTGACAGACATGAATACCTACCTGAGTTCTGCAATAACACTGGTATCTCCAAGACTCCAGCCTCCAATAACTAGAGGAGCATGATATCTCCTACTCCTGAGGTGCTTGGAGCGGTCCCTAGCACCACTGGTACCTCTTGTCTCCTTGATGATCCCTGTGCTGACCCCAAGGCCAGTTCTAGGCTCTGAGCACTGCAGCGCCCTTCTCTTAGGTTAAGGGCAACCCTTGAATGAGTTAGGAGGACAATGATGGATTCTGACCACAGAACAGAGACAGCCCCATTGTGCCAAGCTGGCTGCTGTTGCTGAAGAGCAAGTCGAATGGCGGCTGCACTAAAATCCCCCCTCTGGCCGTGCAATACTTTGCCTCAGTGCCATCACCTGCAAAGCTCTTCCCACACTGCTGTGGGATGCGGCCACTTCAGAGGCAGCAGGACCAGCCCTGGGAGGTTGCGGTAAGCGTGGCGGCGTCCTGAGTCCAGGCTGCACTGCACCGGCCTCTGCTCCCCACTGCTGTGGTGTCCACGTGCCTCCAAACCTTTAATCTGCTTACCCTCAGGAGGCCCTGGGAGGCAGGCAAAGTGGTATTAAGCTCATTTTACAGCGGGGAAACACAAATGATTTCCATAAAAATACAAAGCAAGTTGGCAGCAGAGGTGGGATGGGCGGCATCTCTGACCCTGCCTCGGTATGCAGGCAGCTCACCTCAACCTCTCCTCTCTTGGCCCTGCACTGCCAGGTGCCAGCTTGTGTCTTTCCTGTTCCTCTGCCACAACCACCCCTAACTTCTTCCTCTCTCACCTCTCATCCTCCCACGAGGATGAGCACAATGAAACACTCTAGCTGAATTTGGGCTCAAATGTGTGCTTTCCTGCAATTTTAATGCACCAAAGTGCTTCTAATTGTTGTAAATGTTTGGAGTGGAGTGTAGGAAGCTGGGAGCAGTAGCTTCAGTATTTTGGGTTTTTCTGAGCTGAAGTTTGCACACTCCTTGCTTAAGCCCTGAGTGCTGGCAGGTTGATCCCCCCTCCGCAGCTGCAGTACTGAGCATTTATTCTTATTTGTATCTCCCCCACCCTCTTTTGGATGTTCCCTAAGGTCTATCTGTTGCCACTTCCCTCCTAATGCACTCAATTGAAGGAAAAAAAAAAAAAAAAAAGGAAAGTATACAGCAAAATAATTTTAGTTTTACAGAGAGCAATAAAATGATCAAAGGCTTATTTGTAGCTAAAAGCACACATACACCATTCATTGAACTAAGATGGTGAGGGGGGAACATTTTCTTCATCTCCCTACAAATGTGTTTCTTTAAAAAAAATCAATAGAGGCAGATTTTTTAATTAAAACAGATGCTGATCCTTCCTGCCCCTGATGCTGCTACTTGTTTTGTTGTTGTTGTGGTTGCTGTTATCTAATCTGGGCCTTTATTTTTTTATTTATTAGCCACTGACAATGGGAGATTGTAGCTCTGATTTTCCTGCTAGACTTGGGGGGACAGCAGGGAGGTGGACCCATAGGGGGAAAACGCTTTTGTTTTGGTTCCAGTCTCTTTGCTCCACAGGTAAGGGTCAGACACCCCCTTCCTCAGGCTGTCCCCTCCTCCAGCTCTGACGATGGATACAAAGGCTAAGCCTTGCTGTCTCCTTCTCTCCGTCCTTTTTACAGATGCAAATCCCTGCTGCTCAAGCTCAAGAGTGTCTCAGGGAATGAAATGTACTCTGTGGAAATGCTTTCATTTGAAAGTGTTATGGAGATCTGGAGCTGAACTGCTGAATGGGGCTGGTTTTCTTTCTTTCTTTTTTTTTTTCCTTTTTTTCCCCAGAAAAAAATACCAATTTATGGCTCAATAACAAGTTCAAGAAAGCCTGTTCTTAAGCATTCAACCTTCTTCCTAGCCCAGCAGATCTGAATCTTGTTTCCTTCCATTCACCTTCACACCCTTCTGTGTGGGCTCCCATTACACATGTGATCAAAGGGTTCTCAACAAGGTTTTCTAATGAATGTCCAAGATGAATGCGTTTGCTTCAAGCGTGGTGCACTTAGAGCTGGTGTGGGACTTTGTGAGACAGGTGGGACCAGGTGCATGATCCATCTGTAATGCTCTGGCACATTTCTACCAGGGTTCCTCGTCTTTTCCTTTCCAGCTTAGGCAGGTACTAGAGGTGGGTACTCATTTGCTGACAAGGATTGGCTGTGACCAGTGGTTTTAAGCATTCTAAAATCTACAGCAGAGAATCTAAATCATCCTTAATTTCATTCAAGAACCCTCGCTGTGACCTAGGACGAGACCATGATGGAGGGAAATGCCCTGAGCCTGGACTGTCCTCTCTTGCAGGCCTTTTCTGAAGGCCATCTTTCAGTTCCCTCAAATGCCTTTTCATAGAATTACAGAATAATTAAGGTTGGAAAGACCACTATGACCATTAAGACCATCTAGTCCAACCATCAACCCATCCCCACCATGCCACTAAGCCACATCCCTCAGTGCCACATTTATCCTTTTCTTGAACACCACCAGGTATGGTGACTCCACCACCTCCCTGGACAGTCCTTTCCATAAACTCACCACTCTTTTTGATACTCATGATACTCAACCTGAATTTCCTTTGGTGCAACTGCAAGCCATTATCTTTTGTCCTATCTATGGGTCTCTCTTCTCCCATTCATGGATTTTGCCTAAACATAACCTGAGGGGCTCTCTCAACTTTCATGGCACAAGATCTGGTCAAAACATTTCTTTTTATGTGTCAATAGGACATAAGGTCAGTGCTGCAGTGCCTGGAGACAAATGTGTCCTTTCTGTCCCTTGATGTGCTGTTGGCCAGGTGCTACCAGGACGGAGGGCTTCACATGCCTCTGTGCACCAAGCACAGACTGCTGCTAGAGGCACAGTACCTGACCAGATGCATCACCAGTCCCATCTGCTATGGCAAACTATATCTGTGCATGTGGAAGGAAAGTGTGGTTAAAACAACACATTTTTAACCTTTTCTTTTCATCTAGCATATATCCATGTTGTAATCTTCTCTCTGAGCCTGACTACCCACGCTCTGCACAACCCTGACCTCCACTGATTTCAAAGGCTGTCCTGGGCATGCAGCTCTTTCCTGAGATGGTGGGTAGGTGCTGGCAGCCCTGCTTACAGATTGAGAGATATGTTGGAATATCTAATTGTTTACTTCACTAGTCAGCATGCACATCAACAAAATAATTTTTAAAAATTACTTCCCAGGTAGCTATATTGATTCTCCTGACCCCAAATGGAACTTTTCCATTATGTTTTGTTCCTTTTTCATGAAAAGTAAGCAGATTAATAAAGGAAATTGTGAAAAAGAAAATGAAAACGCTTTGTTTAAAACATGCCTCATCAGCAAAATAAAAGTTTCACACTTTCACTCAATTGAATTGATTGTAGTATCTTATTATTTGATAGGAGCATGCATATATTTCCGTTGAGTGCTTACCTACTTTTTTTTCTTCTCTCAATGAATAAATATTTGACCAAAAATCTTCCTCTCTTGTAATCCAGCAGTGCATTTTACATTACATACTTCCACAAAGAAAACTAGAAAATGCCAGGGAATAGACTGTATATTGCAACCCAAACATCCATTCTTTCAGCACAGGACAGATCTTTGACATGGTTTGGGTACAGACCAGCAAGTCCTGTCTAACGTGGATCCTGGACATAGCATTGAAGACAGCACAGGAACCTTCTACAGGAGATGAAAGGATCTGGCCTTCGTGAGGAGATGGATTGTATTTTGCTATTTTGTTTTGGAGAAAGAATTCTGTAGTACTGCTGTAAGCTCTCCTGTACCGGCTCTCCCCATTCCTAGAGAAGGTTTCTGCCATTTCTTATTTACAAATACAGGTATATTCATACTCCTTCAACTGTTTTGGTGATGCTTGGGTTCATGCAATGTCTAAAGCACTTGTCAAGATAGATGAGGCATAAAAGCTATTCCTACTCCTGTACCTAAATACATTACACACAAAGGGAAAAAAAAAAAAAAAAAAAAAAAAAAAAGACCTTAATTCAAAATCTCATTGTATTTGTCTGTAAGAATCTACCAGGTTAGAGTCTGACTTTTGAAATGGGGGGAGAAGGTTGGAGAAATCAGTTTGAAGGTGAGTTCCTCCTTTAAAACTGTTTAGGACACTAACAGAATTATGCAGAACTAAACAGGGTTATGCTTCCCCATTGCTGTGCAACTGCACACAGGAATAAGTACTTTTAATTTTTAGATCAAATGCCTATGGGCAGAGGCACCAAATGCTCACAACAGTACACAACTTGCTATTTTCATGTGCAAATACTCACACTGTAGGGGAAACTTCTAGCTGTATCCATTGTCTACTAAAACTTTCTTATTTTCTAGACCTTAAAATGCATGGAAAAATTAGAAGTGAGATATAAACAGATATAATCCCCTTCCCCCACCACCCACACTTACATAAGCACACACACTGAAAAGAGGTAAACTATATATATATATCTGCAAAAGATCAAATCCACTTAAAAATGCAATCCCTAACCCTGTTCCAGCTTCTGCATTTATCAGGTGGCAAGAAAAGACTTTCACACCAAAGGAGTGTAAGTTCTGTTAATAAATTCTGCTACAATATCTTTGAAAGTGTGAGCCAATAAAATGTTATACCTGGAGATTAAACTATATCCAGCCTCAGTAGAACAGCCGTGACATCTTTTCAGTGGACTGGGTTAGGATATGGGCTTTTTATGCATCTCTCTTTACCTTTCAAAGGGAGCTGAAGAAGGACACTTTATTCATGATACCTTGGGATAGATGTATCTTTCACTGCAGCTCCTTATAACTATCCCTTTTTGGGTGTTATCATGGGAGTAGCTGCCTTGCTATATGCATCTTTTCTCAATTGCATGTTATTGATTGATGGTATAACAAAGTTTCTGAGTGATAGCTCAAGAATGGAGGAGTTCCAGGCTCCCCTTCTCTCTTCCTGTGTCAGTGGAAGGGAAAATGTCTTATCCTCAGCATTAATTAAACTCTGTGAAACCTGATTATGTGATAGAAGACTTGTATGTAGTTGTAGACTCAGTGACAACATCTTAAATTCACTACCTGGCATTTACTACCTAGATAAATAAGAGGATGAACCAGCACTACCGTAGAAAAGCTAAGCAAAATCTTTGATCTCCCTGTTAAAAACATGGGCCAGCTCATCTGATCTGGAAAACCACCAAAGCTTACTGATGACACCTGTAAAGGAAGAGCTCCTGTAAAGGATTTGTAACTGAGGAAGTTTGAGATGGAGGATAATTACTACCACCATAACTACAGGGACCACCTGTTGGGAGTTCAGAAAGCTCAGTTTAATGCCTTATGTTGGAAAAAGTGGACTGATCCCCATGAGGATTTTGTTCTCCGCACGTTTTATTCTATGGCTTCTGCCTTCACATGCAGCAGATGACGTACCATGCTGCATGCCTAAATCTGCTCACAAGTTAGGCCAGTTTTGGGTCTGTGTCCATGGTTGCATAAATGCCTGTTTTACCTATGTGTAATTCACAGGGATAGGGATGGAGATCTCAGGGCAACCAAAAGGAGGAGTATGATTATTTAGATTGTCTCTGATGTAAATTGGGCCAGTAAATTTTCTAAGGCAATGTCTGATAACTGTAAAAAAGATTTGTTAGTGTTAGGAGAGTGTTAGCCTAATTCCCTCTGAACCTCATCCAGTTATGGTTCAGTAAGTAGCCTGGGCCAGTTGTTCCCTATCTGCAGTACATATATGAATATACAGGGAGAGAAAGCAAGGCCCTGCAAATGTCTGTCCTTAGGTATAGGTAATGCCTCTGCACAGACACAGAGGTAGTTCTCATCTACATTTACATGTATCAGATGGCAGCTCAAACCAATTATCCAAATGAAAATCTCCCTAAACAGAGATGGCATATATCAGAAAACTCATGAAATGAGGCTTGTTCCAAAAGTATTGCCTCCTATCTTAATATGTTTACCCATGATGTCACAGATGAATGTTGGTGATACGACTGATTTCACAGGTGAATGTTGGTGGTATGGCTGATTTTTATGAGTGCAGCATGCAGGCTCTTGTTCGTTGCTAGTGAAAATACATAGTGATGACTATGATAACAAACAGTGTTTTGTAGTTGAGAATTTGTTCTATCAAATAGTGTTATTGTGTTCTTTGTAGCTGTCATAGTTTCCATGGAAAAAACCAGGAGGAATTACTTCCAGAGCAACACATCCCTGTAAGTCTACTGCTGGTCACTGCTTGAGAAAGGGCGCTGGATTACTGTTCTCTTTGATCAGAGGCTCTATAAACACATTTATATCCTGCAATTTCTTTGCCACCTTTCAAGATAAAGCATTCCTGAGTTCTCTCTTCTAACTCTCCCACCCCCATATAAATGTTCCCACTTAATCAGCCCATTCTAACAACCACAATCCTCCCCCTTAAAAATCAGGGCTGACTTTCAGCTCTCAGCATGATTGGAAAAAAAGCCTGGCAGAGTATAAAGCAAAGAGTTGCTTTTCCCTTCCAGAATCTGTGTGGGAGGATGAGATTGGCACAGGTTACTGGCTAAAATATCACTTACAAGTGGCAAAGCTCTTGCTAGGACAGTCTCTTTCACATCCCACTTACAATAACAATAGCCTTGGTATCGCTATCGCTTTGAAAGAGAGAGCAGATAAGGTGTGGGGGTGGGAAGGGCAGGAATTACAGCCCTTATATTAATCAGATAGAAAAGCTCTGTCTCCCACAATTCTTTCATTAGCTGGCAAGACAGGTGCCCTCCGACCTCTAGCATCACTTACTTCCTTGGTAACAACTACTGCTGGCAGATGATCCCTCTTGTAGACTTCATCCATATTCAAAGAGTTGTCACATCCAACTGATGCTAAGAAGCTAATCAAGTGGAATTTTCTTTTCCTTTTCTTTCTTTCTTTCTTTCTTTTTTTTTTTTTTTGTTCTCCATTTCACTCCTCTCTTGCTAGAAGGATAGTTCCCCACCATGCAGTCAAATTCTTTCTTGAACCCTGGGAAAAGACCAGATCCATGGGGAAAGGGAGACAATCCCTTTTCTGTTCACACATGAAGTCTCTGATGATTTTTCCCTTTCTACACGTCAAGTGTATGACTGTTTTGCATTCCCATTAACAGCATTTAAGAACAACCAAGCACAACCAGAGGCTTGACTAAGACAGCTGTCGCATCACACTTGCTGTTTAAGGGCAAGCTGAACATTTTCCATCAAAACATTTTTTTTTTTTTGAGAGTGAGAGAAATTAGATTTCCAACATTGTCTAGTTTTGAGAAGGAAGTGCCCTTATTCTAAGCCAGCTGATTTTGCAACAGATATTAGAGGAGTAAAATTTGTGTTTTCCACAGAGAAGGGCAATATTTACACTGCTTTTTTCCCTATGGTAAACCCTTCAGCTATACCATGCTTTTTTTCCTGTGTTCAGAACCAGACTTGCTAACGTGATGCTAACAAAACATCCAGCAGTAGGTTAAATGAGTGTGCATGGGAAGCATGAAGTGTTTTGTATGAGAATATTTTCTAACAGAGAATGCACGGTCATCTTTTCTACCCACGCAAAAAGACTAAAGATTCAGACACTGACAATGAGAAAGCTGAATCTGAAGCAGTAACTATTACATGGGAAATCTGACACACATTCCTGATGAGAAAAAAGAACTAGAAGAATAATGAAGATGCCATTTCTGATTTTTTTCCATTCTGAGTCTTATAGATTTCTGATCATCTGCATCTAAGAGCAAATCTGAGGCCAGTGAGTTCAAACAGACAGGTGAATCTTCATTCACTACTGTATGTGTATGACTGTCAGTCAAACACGAGGAAAGGGAATTGAAGTCAGAAATCTGCTCCAGAAAGTATAGAACATCAGTGTTTTAAGAAAACTCCAAAACAACTGAAATATCTTATTTCCAGCTTCTGAAAATTATATGCTTTTAGACAGAGAGAATTCCTAAAAGAGAGTTCCTGATTTTTCTGAAAAATATTTGTAAGCAACCAACCTGAAGAATCCCTAATAAAAAAGTACCATCTATAAACAATGGTCCTATTACAATGCCACTGATTTACACAATTCAGAGCAAATGCTGACAGCCTTCATTCAAGCACTAGTTAGAAAATGTTGTTTTAAATCCTGATGGCATCTGTTCCTCTTCTATGAGTTAATTCAAGGGGAATAAATGTGCAAAACAAAGGAAAATAGGATGGCAGGGATGCACCAGTACCAGACAAACATTGCTCCCACAAATCTCCCTTATTTCCACCATCCGCTGCCAGGCTTCTTGTTAGAATGTGCAATGCATAATTTACTCCTCATGTCTCTCCTTTCATCATCCTGTGAGTACAGATTCTTCCATAGGCATCCTTGGTGTTATTGCCATTCCTGTCACTGGTGCAAACTGAAGCTCGCTGGCGGGTTTACTCCTATGAGTGTGCACACTGCGGGATTGCTGCTGCAACTTCTTAGCAGCCTCTGTCTTCATGACACCATTTCTAGACCTCCCTCTCACTCTCTCTTGTCTAGCAATGTCTTGTCTCATGGAGACTGGAGAGCTAAGTTCATTAAAATGGAATTTGGTGGGTTATCGCACAAAATTACCTCTATTTACATCTGCTGCCTGTCACTTTCAATGCTCTATGCCTTTTATCACTTAATACTTCCACTACCTGTCCATGCCAACTTTCAGTGGGCAGCAGTTGTAAGCTCAACTTAGTACTGCTTGCTGCATGCACTCCTTCCTGCTGCAGCCGCCTTTAATGGGCTGTGTGAGCTTGTACCTTGGCCAAGAATATTTGCTCATTGGTAAGACAGAGCTACAGCTGTGCTGATATCCAGAAATGCCAAGAATATCTAAAAATGTTTCTCCCAGGCTGAATTATAATTCCTACACTGATATTAACTCTTTGGCTTCTGCAAAAGGTCTTTTTGAGACCAGCTGAAAGGGAAAAAAATAGAATGAAAACTAAGCTTTTGGCTGCAGTGTGCACTGAAGCTGAATCTGTCAGATCTCAGCTTGGACTGAGCTGTAATATCTCAGCTAAAAAAGAAGCTCTGCATTTATGCTCATAGAAGACAGCTTAGCAGTGATTCAAGAGGTGGAGACCTATCTGAGATCCCACCACCTCGAGTTAACAGACCATACCTATGTCCTTTTTGGGCAGGTGGCAGACGCTGATGCCTACGGCTCAGCCACAGCTCCCAGAGCAGCAAGTTCCTCAAGTGTAGCACACATTCCTGGTTGTACAGCACTGCCCCAGGTACAAGAAAATCATGAAAACCAACCCATTTTCCTGTCTAACATGCCACATCCATCACCTTCAGCTCTGTTTACTTGTGCAAGCCATTCAGCAGAGACATTGGAAGGATGAAGAGCAGCAGAGTATGTGTAATTTCAACAGACCTCAGCAGGCAACGATGAATGCCCCCCATCTGTAGAAGCTCAGGCAATTGCATTTTCTTCTTGCATGCTGCTGGTGTGACACCCAAGCACCTACCTGACTACTGCAACAAAGCCAGGAAACCTTTCCTGATGAAAATTAGGTACACACTATAACACGGGTTTTAAAGGCTTCCTTCCTTGAGCTTTCTTCCTGCCGTTTCGTCAGTGAATTAACACAGCATCAAAGTGCCTGCCACCCCGATCTCTGACCATGAGCTTATTAAAATTGCATTGGAAGTTAACAATGAGGATGGAAAACAAAGATAGGATGAATAATGCATAAACAAAGCACTTCAATTAGAGATCGAAGAAAATAATATAAATATATTAGGTAGCAAAATATCTTGAATTATAAATCGGATGGGGGAAATTCTTCATTTTTTCACACCGGGAAGAAAAAAAAATAAATGAAAGGAAACAGAGAGATCTGTAGATTGGCTGATGAGAATAAACCGTGGGGATATTTATACTTCTTTGCTGTTTGAGCTTAATAATTTCATGTGTTTTTGCAAGATAACACTTAGGCCATGTGATTTCATCAACCAATTGAGCTGCCAGGCTCTTTGCTGACACTCAGTAATGAAGTGATACGGTAGGGTAGGACACAGTCACCTTATCTTTTTATAAATGCATTGAGTGGCATTTGGGATGCCTTCCTACCTTTCTGGTTCATTTGCATTACACAAGAACCCTCTAAATGTTAAAGCTTTCACTTGCCTCCAAAGTTTGACACTTCCAGCGTCATTCAAGGATATCTGTCTCGGAGTGGCACAAAAATAATGACGCGTGGCTGTGTGTGTGGGGATGGGTCTGCGTACACGATGGGCCCAGCAGCCGGCTGAGGCCTCCATCCAAGCTGACAGGACTACCCAACCTGAAATCATCGGAGTGCCGCTTCTGAAATCGTTCAAAAGTGGAGTGTCAGGAAGATGTTTGCATGGCGGCTGACATCTCCTCCCGGCGTGGTTTAATGACATCCCTCCCTTGTCACAGCTCTGCTCACGCTTCACAAATAACAACAGTGGTGCAAGGACTTGGCAAGGCAGCGTCAGGGGCAGGAGTGGGAACCTGGGGAAGGGCCGGAAGGCAGGGCAGTGCAAATCGCTGGAGACAAAACCACTTGAAAGGGCTTGAATCAGACTGAACATTCATACCTGGGAGGGCTGGGGGCGTTCCTCGCTTTCCACATCATTCTTCTGTCTTGTTAAATGAAGAATACAGAATCTCCTGGCTTTGCCAAGTTACAATGGCAGGAAAGGATGAAATCCCACTTGGTGTGGAGGCCAACCTACACAGGTGCTAAAGGTCTCTGGGTGTTTAATACAGTGAGTTTGGTGGGTTCAAGTGAGAGGAAAGCAGTAAGCAAGCCCATGGGACTTCCAGCTTTGGTGAGATGGGCAGGTAGGCAGCATCAACTCGACTAAAAGCATCAACTAAAAGCAAGGGTTTGGAGTTTGACATGACCAACTGAGCCGAGGGTTTGAACTCCTGGATTGATGCTGGCTCACGAGGACAGGGTGCCCCCTGTTTCTGTGCCTCAGTGGCCTCCTTTGTAAGACTGAGAGGAAGCGGAAGCACTACGAGGACAGGGTGCCCCCTGTTTCTGTGCCTCAGTGGCCTCCTTTGTAAGACTGAGAGGAAGCGGAAGCACTAGGATTGCAGAGTGACAGACCAAACAAATCAAGATGACATAAAACATGCTGTCACATAAGGCTCTTTTAAAATGCCTCATTGGTACTACATTATCTTAATTAAATGCAATTATTGCCAGAAAAAATGATCAAGAGCTACCTGATAGTGTCTATAGTGATCTGATATTTCCCTCACTTCCAAAGTGCATTTGCTAATTTATTTTATCTCCTATTTAGTATAAGGCTGGGGCATCTGTCCCCAGTTTTGTTCAGGAAAGGTGCTCACTTTGGCTTCTGGTGGGGAAACATCCAGTGGAGCAAGCCACAGCAAAGACAGTGGGCTGCCAAGGCAGAGGAAAGACTTGTTTCTGTCAGGTGTGGAGACATCAGGGGAGCCAAGGAGCTGGGGAACCAGGTACGTTATCCCTGTGTCTCCGTCTGGTTGTCTCAGCTGTCTTGGTAGCCTTAAGAAGCAGCTTAGGAGCTGAAAGTCTGCACCTGCTGCTGAAAGAAACATGATTTGGTAGGTGCTTGGTGTCTGAGGATTTCAATGTGCAATAAAAAGATAATTTATAGTAATCATAACAATCAAGGGTGAAACCTTGAGGCCTTTAACAGTCTTTTGTGGGGCAGAACTACCACATAAGCTGGTGACAAGTTTGCTGTCTCAAGGACTGAGTAAATGACTGAACTGCAGCCCAAGGACTAGCTCAGTAATAATACAGCAAAGGGAAGGCAAAGACCCTCCTTGCTTTAGGTAATACGCCTGAAGAAGGGCTTTTGTACCCACAAATTCTTTCTTCCACCTCCCTCCATATGTTGCAATCCTTAGGACATAATCTAAGAGGATTTTGAGGGCTTTTTTTTTTGCTTATAAGTTTTCTAGCCCATGGATGAGCTTTATAGATAACACTAAATACTGCTGGTCAAAATATATCTCTGATGTTACACATTCGAGCACAGAAGAGATGCATTTTAACCACTGTGTCCAGCTAGGAAAGGGCTATTGGAGGTGTCTGTACAACTCCCCACCATTCCTCACCACACCCATACTCCAGGTGTGTGCATAAGTCTCCCAACCCTATATTTTGCCATTTTTCAAAACAGACATCATCCCTCAGAAAGCACTGTAGGCATCTGGTGAGGATGGAGGGCAGCTCACAGAGGGCAGCAGCCAGCATTTGTGTCTTTGGTAGTGATAACTGACACTGTGGTAGCTTCTCAGGCTTGCATGTGCTCTGCCAGCCCTCCGGGAGTGTATTTACAAATTAAATGAAAGAGACAACAGATGCTTTCACATTACTTCACAGGGAACTGAATGACAAGGTCAAGGAAAAGGAAGGGTAGAAAAGAGCTTTGTCAAAAGAAGCATGCACCTCAATGTCCAGGATTATTTTATACAGGCTCTCGTCCATGGTGCTGAGGGAGCTCCTGTGCACCAAACAAGACTGTCCCCTGGATGATTTGTTCAGCTAGCATCCTTTCTTTTGCTTTCAAGCCAGTGGTTAAAGGATTTCAGAGCATTTTCCTTGTCCAAAAGGATTAATTCCCACTGCTACGTCGTGATTCCTAGCTCAGCACACCAGACTCCCCTGTCCAAGGTGGCATGCATGCAGGTACACAACACACAGAGATTAACATTTGTCCCAGTCTATGCATGGTCCTAATTTTTCCTAGTCTACATACTGACCTTCTAGGTGTCAGTTCACAAGGAATGCATGGGCAAATCAGTAAGGAACCTGCAAAACAAGGGATGCTCTGGTCTCTTACAGATGTCTGTGCTTGTTGCTGATATACAGCGTAGCCCCAGTAGATGTAGGGGTGGATATGGCATTGGGATTCTTTCATGTACCGTGACCATGATCCAGGTTTGAGGAGGTGTATGTGAGATTGATGGACAACTTGGAGGAGACAACTTAAGCTTGAATTTGCTGAGAATTTAGATAAAAGTCTGATATAATAGTCTTTCCCTTGTCCCCAGTGGGCTTTAAAGAAATCCAAATGCTTTGGGTGAAAACCCCTGGAACTTAGTTCACCAAGCACTAAACATCTGAGAGTTTGGGACAGAGTCAAAATGAACCATGAAAACTCTCTTTATTGACAAGGTATAAACTTCTCTCTCGAGGGAGTGACTCCTGCCCCAGTTATGAAAGTATAGCAAGAACTTCATGCCAGAAGTATATTCAGGTTACTGGAGGAAAAATGTATAAACCAGGACAGCAACTTCAACCTAGCAGAAACAGCACCAGCAGACGCAAGAATATTCAGGTACATCTTGAGGCAAGCAGAATAAGACGCACAGTTGGCTAAATTCTACGTATTTCTGTTCAGTGCAGAACTGAATCTAAGAGTAAGGTCTCTCAGGAGGAGATCCCCATGAATTTCTTACATCTTATGTGGCTCAGCTTCCTTACATGTCTCCCTCACCCCCAGCTTGTGTTTCCTCTGCTATTCACTGCACAACAGTGATGAGAAGACTTGAGTTTATCTGTTATTGCCAGGGGGTATTTCAGGTAAGTACTGTATAATTCCCCACACTTAATGAAGGGACTGAGGAGGGCTAACACGTCTATGTTAACCAAGACTTTTAACAGGGAGGATACCTAATTCCATTAGAGATGTTCAGGTGAAGTGCTTAAGTAGGTAAGTATTGGGTAAGATTTGGAGAAATGAACTCTTGCTCACTTCCTGTTAATTTTTGTTAGTATAAAATCTCTGTGACCAAAAGGGGATTAAAAGCAACAATAAATACATCTTACAGATGAACACGGGGTACATATAATTAAACCAGAAGTATTTTTTAAAGGCTCTTCTCCAGTTTTATGCAGTGATGCATCTCCATCTATTTTCAAAGAAATATCTGGAAACTGACACACACTCTGCAAATGGTAATGTCTTTTGGTCCTGAACACTATTAGAGGAAAGTAGGTACTTCCTTTTGAATACTTTGGTTGTGAGGGCACTTATTTCTGAGCTTCACCCAGATGCTTGTTTTACACATCTCTAATGACCCTAGAGTGGTCAGGATATCTGTTCATGACTGAGCTGAAAGACAGCAAGAGAGAGAAGGGATGTGAAGGGCAGTCAGTAGTGAAGACAAGTTTTCAATCTTTGAGCTTTTGAGCTTTTTCTTCTTTAAGATAAAGGCGGGAAACAGGCTATTCCCCGGCACAAGAACGAACCCAGCGTAACGGAGTAGAACGGCTGCTCATGAGCTCTTCTGATGCAGGCAAGTCCACTGGGAGAGCTCCTCCTGCATGAAGATCTGGGCTGGCACTAATGAATTTCTTAGCGATTGATTATGGAATCAAAGCTCATCGTTTGTCCTCAGTGGGCCTCAGTGTAATTTCTGCATGTGTTAAAGGAAAGAGTCATCTTTGTTGATACAGATTAGGATTAAAACACAGAAGGGGAGGTGGGGAAAAGGATGGAGCTCAACGCTTCCACCTGTATCTTCTCATCTTTGGAGCATAGCTTAATAAAAACAGAAAACATATGCAGGTGGTTGGTTCAGAAATACTTTGCCAGAATAGCAGCTGCTTAAAAAGCTTCCAAATGTTCAAGATGTTTATGAACAGAGATCTATCTCTTGTCATCCTCCACTCTCCATATCTCGCACACCTCTCTTGCTGCAAAAAGTGGATTCAGATGAAGCTACAGGTCTGGATTTGTCCCCCCTTGTCTGAACCATCAAATGCAGAGACATGAGAGAGCAGTTTATGCTGATACAGTTTGGGTTATCCCCGTTTCACCCATGTGCACCTCAGCATTTTTTACTTTTTAGCACACAGTTTAAAGAGGAAATTGAGTTAGTAGGAGTTTCAGTGCTGGAGTTACAGTCCAAAGTATAAGAACTGCTGCAGAGCAGGCAATGGTGGAGCATCTCTGCATCAGAGGCACGGCATAGAAACCAGAAACCAGCACAGGTAGTCATGCTCTCTTCTCCCCACTCCCCTAAACCCCAAGGACACCGAGGCTAACAACCTGCATGGGCACACAGAGACATAACGTCAGCTACACCTTTGTTCATACTAGAGGTCTCGGTGTTTGTCTGCAGGAGGACCCAGGAAAGCACTGACCCATCAGTCTTCCTCCTGTGACCAGGTCTGCTGTGGTTCAGGCACGCTGCGATTTGCTGTCAGCTCAGTGAACCAGATCCATGCACCAAGAGAAGGAGCAGTGCCTACTGCAACTGCTCCATAGCACATAAACTATCAGATATTACTGTTCTCTTTCTTTTTTTTTTTTTTTTTCCCCCACCCCAGCCCTGCCGCCTGTGAAAATTCTAAAACTTTTTCCATTTATGCGGAAAATTAAATAAACAAATAAATACGCTCCCAGAACTCGAAGATTTCTTATTAAAGTTCTGAACATATGCTACTTATGAAAAAAAAAATCTAAGTGAAATTGGCTGATAAAGTAAGAATCCCACTAAGGGCTGTTCTTCCAATCATCCGGTATTTCTCCTGTAATTTCCTCAGAGATTGTGGAATGATTTTCCAGATGTCTCTGTTCCTTCCAGGTGGCGTGTTCAACATGATTTGGAACAAGGCCAATCTTAAGCTTCTTCCTATACAGGGAAGAGGATCCCTGTGATGTACATATGTGTACACACTTTCACATTTCTGGAAACATAAATAGTGTGGTCTTAAATGTTCAAGAGTGAGCTTAACTCAGAGGAAGAGAAGTTTTCTAGTGAGGGCAACAAACTTTCAGAGGAAGGCAGCATCTTCTCTGATCAGTAAGAAGAAAATGAACAACCTTTCCTGTGTGACAGGGTTTGTAAGGGACCAGGAAGTGGCACAGTTTTCTGCTGCCCTTTAGAATCTCAGAATCATAGAATGGTTTGGGTTGAAGGGGACTTTTAAGATCATCTAGTTCCATCTCCTTGCTATAGGCAGGGATAAACATGAATCCTGTATATCCTGAAAGCCACCTTGGTTCCCCCTAGGTGCTATTATGTCCCTGCTTGTGTGGATGAACATCATCTGGCAGCAGAAATGCACAGCCATGGGGATAGGGCTACAAGAAGTAGGTCTCCCTTTAGGGCAAGAAGCCTATCAAATGAAAATAGCAAACACTGGGTTTAAAATGAGAGAATTATAGACTCTTTAGAGTTGGAAGGGACCTCTGAAGGCCATCTATTCCAACCCCCTGCAAGGAACAGGGACATGCACAAGTAGACCAGGCTGCCCAGGACCTTATCCAGCCTCACCTTGAAAGTGTCCAGGGGTGGGGCACCAACCACACCTGACCATGCCATAAGCCCTGGCATATTCTACTTATATCTAGTATATGGGCACCTATAACATTGAGATGTGTCAGTATCTCTCCTGTAGGGCCTAATCCTGTGTCTGCTTTCTACATGGTACACAGGCATGTACATGAACAGCAAGCACACAGCTGCTAACAGGGACCTAGATCCCTCTCAGCACCTCCTTCAGCTGCAAAAGAGCAGGAGCAGCTGACAAAGAACTTGATAATCCGTCATGGAAAAGTCTTCTCTGCTCTTCACCCCATATGCTTTTCACCCTGCAAACTTAACTGCTTCACTCTAAATGAGAATCATCATTATTTTTGGCACTAGCTCACAGCTCTGCTTTGTGTAGTCAGAGATATTAAGCCAATCAGTACCACAGATGACCCCTGAATCCCTGTGATGGATGGATATGGTGGCGTAAATGCCATGGGTGCATTTCAATGCTGGTGATTTTTAAATGGTGATGAGAATCCTTGCTAGGACGACAGACAAAGCTAGACACTGCCTGTCACATAGCAGAGTGGAGTTTTCATTCTGCATCCCCCCAGCACTGACCTCAATAATGACCCGTTGCATTTTCAGACACAGGAAGAAGGGAAGGCGCTCTCCCTGTTTCATATGACTCCTGTAATATAAAGAAACACCTCCAGCATCACAAGCTAAGTGTAAGCAAGGGATCTGGGGCCTCTGTTGCCTCAGCTCCGCAGTTCACCATTGCAATTCCCTCAGCTCATACTTCATGTACATGTTTTATCCATTTTCACTCATGTTTCTTCAATAGAAACCCAGTCTTTTAATGGGCAAGTTAAGCCAGCAAGAGGTAACTAAATGTTCTTGGAGACATACTTCCCCCACTTCAGAAACTGTGTGATTTACAGAAAAACTCCTTAATACTGTACTACAAAAAGAACTTGTTCTAATTGAAAACTTGCATCACCAATGGAAATCACAATACTTGCTTTCCATCTGCTAAGGCCACCAGAGCTATGCTTGAGCAGTACAATCCAGAAGTGTTCTATAAAGCAGTGAGTCTGCTATCCTGTATGAACACAAGTAACTCCCAGAGAAAATCAGGAAAATTAGGAATAGGGTAAGTTCTAGAAT
>VXAB01012330.1:66778-104297 GCA_013399175.1 Odontophorus gujanensis
CCATATTTTCTGAACAGGAATCAAAGGTGTGATATTTATTTGGAAAGTTGTTACTCTAAAAACCAAACAGAGGAAGTAGCAAAAACAAACAAACAAACAAACAAAAAAAAAACCAGAAATGATGTCAGTACCAGAACGCTGTGCCATGTTTTTAACTTTTTGATATATTTTTTTCTTTTTTTAACCTTTTTAACAATAACTCTTTCTTCCCTGTCGCTTTGCCTGTATTTCATGTTTATAGGACAGCTCCAGTTCTTTAACCTAGTGCTTTTCCTTAACAACCAAAACCAACTCAAAGGCACACACAAGCATACATGTATCAATGCTGAAAGAACAGATTTCCATACAGTGCCCATACTGGTATTTCTTGGTAGAAACCAACATTTTGCCTTGAATGGCTTCTATTTCGAATACTAGTTTTTCCATGTAGGATCTGTCTCCCCTGTATTCCCCTCTCATTCCCTAACTGAAGATGTTTAGAGGTCAGACATCTAAATTACCTGTTTTAGTGTGACTTTGTTGTTATTTTGGACATACAAACATTTTCTGAGGACAATTCACCTTTCTTACTTGCTTATGTTGGGTTGAAGTGAAACAATCCTAGACGTGCTTGCTTTCTTGGATTACAAGGAAAGCCAGGCAGGCTAATCCAGATTAGAAGCATGTATTCTAGGACACCTAAAGCAGAGAACTGGTATGTCCCAATGAGATGTCCCAATTGAGATGGTAGAAAATGCCTTCATGCCTTGTTAGCAGCATACCTATGATCATCCCTGTTCAGATCTTCTGGTATTTGCTGATTCCTGGAGATTTCTCATGGACTAATGAGAACCAGTGGGGATAGTAATATGCGATGTCACCAGTGACGCATAACTAGCTTAGAACTGCTGCTGAAGGGCCAGAAAGTTTGGAGACCACTTTCTACCAAGTCATCAAAGAGAGCACTGGAAACAGACTATATTTGTCTCTAAAAATCTCTTTTTCATTTGCACCTCAGGTTTATTTCCCCAGAGTTTTCAACAGCCGGGTTCTAATTTTGGATATGTGGCTATCTTTTACTGAGACGGTCACCAAGAACACAAGATTGACAATAAGTTTTTGGATGTGGGAATCAGCAACAAATTACTTTTTGAAAGTAATTTGAGCAACACTGAGTAGCTGATAGATTCAGGCCACAAGCAGTTTCACCTGCATCAAGACAGCCTCCAAAACAAATACGCCAGACTGGAAGAAAAGAGCCTTCTTGTGCTGGAGGGATGATCGGGTCATTGAGCATAGCAGTACTCATTATAGATAGAAAAACATAAGAGGAAGGATTACAAGGGGGATCTTATCAGGTCTAGGGAGAAGAAGGGTGTGGAGGAAAGTGTCGAGGACACCTGAGTTATTCTAGCCTGTTGAGATCTTAAATGAAAACTAAACGGGAGTCCAGAAAGACATGGGAAGAGAGCAGAAAACGCAGTGAGTTTGGCTCCTCTGATCTCAGTGCAGCCTGCAGTGAGCCTGAAAATGACCTCAGGCCGGAGATGCCCAGCTGTGATTCTGGCACAGATGGTCCTCCCTTGCTGTCAGTGAAGAAAGGGCGGAAGAGCAATAGGTAGTTTTACACCTGCACTCAAACAAACACACAGAAAACTTTCTGCCTCAAGACAACCATAAAATCTGCATTTCCCTCCTCCTTCTGCAGAAAGGGAGCAGTGACCTGCAAAAAGAGACTCTGGCAGGAGAGGACCTCCCACTCTCAGACCCACTGGACCGTCCTCTTACCTGGAAGTACCGCAGCCTGATCCTGGCCTCAGGGGGAGGTCTGACAACAGTCCTTCCCAATTTGTGTGAGGACAGACGTGCTGATACATAAGCTCTTTGGGAAACATTGCCTATTTAGTGTGCAGCTGCCCAGCAGGAGAGGGCTGTCTCTCCGCAGGACGACTCTGGCTACATCTACATTACTCTGAAGGGGCACCATCTGGAGCAGCAGGAAACATGGCATACTCCACCTCCTGTGGACTGCTTGCCTGCGGAGAGTGTGTTTGGGCCTGCCTGGTAGTGTACAAACTCACCACCTATCCCTGGGCATGTAAGGCCTTGTGCAGTGCAAGCCAAATATACTTGACACAACTTAGGCCATTCTTGCAGGCTCATTATCTGCACAGAGGGTGATTTTCTGGTCTTGAGCTCTCAGGGCTACCCTTAACAGCCAGTACAGACATCTAACATCAAGTGCTATTCGATTCCACCTGTTCACAAGCAGCTCTTCCCCTCTTTTGGATGGGGAAGCATTTTACATCAGTGTCCAATGGGGTCATTCCTCCCTCTCTCCACTCATCTACACAAAACTGTGCTCAACACGTGATGAGGAAAAGCTGATTTACCATAACAGATCAGAGTGTGGGTACATTGCATAAAATATGCTGTTTGTGACAGAGGGAGCCATCCAGCCAATTTGATCGCTCTGCTCCCTGGGGATTAAAACACTTCCTTCATCTCGGCAGAGAGCCTGCGAGTGGAAAGAACATGAATTAAAATCTACCTTTTGCTTCGGTGCTTTCAAAACACCGTTGTCTCTTGTGGGCAAAGCCAGAGGTAATCCTGGATTCAGTGTTCCCTCTCAGTGCTGTTCAGTTTGTTATCTCTCCTCGTTTGTTTGTTCCACTTTCTTGCTGCATCCCCCTGACATTAGGATAAGACGGTCTCTGGAGGAAGGAGTGCTGTCCCTGCTGTAATCCATGGAGCTCTGCTTACACACCCCCAGGCAGCCATCAGCCTCACCCGGTGAAGGGGCTCACAGTGGTCCCCTGCTCCAGCATGGGGCAGTATGGGGACAACCCTCCTGCTCTAAGCACCCAGCTAGCTCACCCCATCTCTGCCTTTTACATAGCTTATGTTAGGTGAAGTAAATAAATCTCAATCTAATCGACTTCATCAAGATAATGCAGGTAGTCGGCGGTGGAGTAAAACACAGAATTTACATCAGAGGTCAACGTCCTCCCCAGCCTCAGGTTCATGTCCCCAATATGAAATAAAAATACATCAAAGGCTACTAAAGAGAAAGACACCACCTTTGGCTCAGGGAGCTTTTGAACTACAAATCATGGGAGATGGAATAAATATTTTAGGGAAGAATCACTACCTGCCTGCCTTCACTTTATATTTTTCCTATTGGCCACAGGCAAAGACAGCATACCAGTCAAGGCAGATATTTGGGCTGCCCCAGCCTTGCCATCCTTGTGTTCCTCCCTGTCTCAGACCTTGGATTAGTCACTTAGGGACAGCTTTTTAGCAACAAAATTATTCCCAACTGCCTTGACCAAGGTCACATTGAAAGTCTGTAAAAGGTCTGAAAATTAATTCCAAATTGCTCGAGTGAAATTTCTACACATTGGCCTGTCCACCCCCTGATTCATGGCTGCTACAACTAATTTCAACTGCAGACTATCAAACTTTTTCAGGAGCTGTCTCTGATCAGTTGATAGTGTTTAAAAAAAAGAAGGGGGGGGGAGGGGGGCACATGTCAAATAAATTCAAACAATAAATAAGCCAGCCGAAATCGAGGTCTGCTCATGGATATTCAGTAAGCTGCAAAAGAATCAAAATCTGTTGGATAAATTATTCATTGCAAATTATTTGTTCATCTTGACAGTCATAAAATTATACAATCCATTAAAAAAAAAAAAGAAGTCCAGTCACAGTGTTTGACTCCAGCCCTGTGCTACAGAGAAAACCCTGCTAGGCTGGTATTTAGGATGAATGGCACACCTGTGCCCTGCTGATGGGAGCTGGGGGTGTCCAGTTCCTCCTAGATTGGCGTTGGAGATGCAGTACTGTACAGATCACTGCCCATTGCCTATTGGGTGTGTATTTCCATTTGCTTTCATGCTGTCTGAGAGTATTCCTCCAAGTTCCTTTCGCTGTCCCAGAAGAAAAGACAGGGCACAAAGGCCACCACTCTCACAGTTCTTGAATATTACAAGTCACACAAATTCCCCTCAGCTTTACTCCAGAGAACTCTGTCCATAGCAGGTTGTGTTGCACCACCTCCTGCTTGGATGTATCAGTGGCTCTTTATGCCCATTTTGGGCACTACCGTGCATTACTGTCACCTCAGAGTGGTCCTGTTTTATATGTGGGTCTTTGGATTTGTTCCAGCAGACAAAGCAGGGAGCAGCGGTGTGCTGCTTGCCTTCCCCCAACCTCCATCGTCCTCTCTCTAATGCACGCCTGGGACCCTTCTCCCGCACAACACAATAAATCTGCCTCTACACAGGAGAGGCACATTGAGCTATGCTGATAACTCATGGCTGGGCACACTCCTTGCTCTCACTTTGCATTGCCAAGCTTAGAGGGGTTGCACTTGGGTTGATAAGCACAGAGGCCATGTCAGCCATCACTTTGCTGTGATACATCCTGCTCGGTATGGCCCAAACGCCGAAAGCACCCTTTATTTTCAAAACAAGATGTACAGCACAGCCGTTATCAACATACACCAAAGTGTACCACAGGAGCACACACTTCAGTGCAGCAAGTCCCATACCATGCTCTCATCACAGACCAACCACAGGATGAAACAAGTGGAGAAACCTTTGATTACTTTTACACATATACACACAAGCATGTGCATGTATGTATACATCTATACATGGGTATGTTTATGGACATGCAACAATCTGAGCAGTATTACAAAAGTTTAAGGCCTTGGGAAAAAAAAAAACCCTGTTACAAAGACAGACAGGAAAGAGGTGCTTCTGCTCTGCTCCGTCCTGGGTCTTAAATGCTAGCATCATCACCATGGCATTTATTTCTCTTTTCTGATTTTTTCTTCTTAAGTTTTGATCTAAGGCCAGGTTTTCTAATGAGTTTAGTAAAGGCTCAAAGGATGAGAATCACCATCTGCCTAAAGAAAACAATAGTATTTCCAATTGCTTGATGTTATCTGGCGGGGGAGGCAGATTGCAGGGCTCTTCAGCTATATCATAGAAGGGAGATGAGAAGAGCAATAGGGAAAGAAATCTCGTATAACCAGATGCCAGTAAAGTTTCAAGACTTCCAAAACTCCTGCCAATTATTTTGTTTTGGCACCAACAAAAGAGGAAGAATAGATTTGGGAAGGAGGGAAGAGGAAGGAAAGGAGAGGGAGAGGAGAGATAGAGGGGAAGGGGGAGGAAGAAAGGGGAGGAGAGGGGAGGTAAAAGACTACTAGGCATCCGTAAACCTCATTATGAATCTAATTCCCATTGGAAACCTGGATTTGTGTGATTTGTGCTTCATTTGGCACCTGAGTTCTTTTTCCATCAGATGCAGCAAGACAGAATAGGTTGCCAAACCCTTGGCATTTCATGACATCACCTTTACAACTAGCTCTCTTGAGGAGAGAAGAGCCCACTCTAGTAGGGTGTTTGTATTTTTAATGCTGGTGTCACTCCCTTCCTCCTAGGCAAGTCACAGGTACAGAAGGGTAAATGAGCTAAGCAGTGCAAGCAAAGAGGGAGACACCAAATCCACAGCCCTAGAGAAACAAGATAAGTAAAGGACTTGCTCCAGCCTTTAGCACAGCATCCTCTCCCTTTACCAGCTACTTGGCATTCCAGCAGGGTGGGTTTTGCCTTTGCCTTTGATGAATCTTTAATCTTGGCACCTTGTGGCTGAAGCCGGCACTAACTAGCAGATCCTGGCGATCAAAGTCATGCACTTAAATATTTAATTTATAAATAGAAAATAAAAAAATAAAGACTTGGCTTCATAATAGCAATAAGGCAACTCCAGGGGCATTGTTATTGCCAATTAATCACGCTCTTGGGACTGATGAAGAGCTCCACTGCTCTTTGTAACTCTAATTGCCCTATGGGTGCAATTATCCATAACCCCCTCTTCCTCTCCCTGTCCAGCCAGACCTTATGGCTTACTTCCACATTAGGCTTCCTACTTTTTAACCTCTGTTTCTAAAAGCTATCCTTCACATAGTCCAGATTGGTGATGGAGAATGTTAAGACTGATTTTCCTCATGTGCACATTCACCCTGGCTGGCTGTAATGTGGGTGTGTTTCTACCTGTTTCCACATCCACAGGTCTGGGGAATGGCAGAAGGCAATTCAAGAACAGTCTTTTTGGATCTGCTCTGCAGCTGACACCCAAGGAAGGACACAGTACTTTTACCACCTCTGACCTGGGTTCTCAAACTTCCCACTGAAGCAGGAGCCTCTGCTCAGATCCAGGGGCTGGATCTGAGCCATGAAACTTTGAGCACGAACATCAATATTTGTGCTGCTTCAAACATCTGGCAAATACTAGAACTAATCCTATTAAAGACACATACTCTTTCCTGAAATATTTATTATTGAAGCATTTCCCAATTGGTAGTTTGGACTTGAGCCACAAAACACCTAAACATACAGACAGATACAGAGACATGTGGCACTGCCATGGGACTGGCAGGAACAGGCACCTGGGGAAAGGGAAGAACGCAGGGCTCTTTAATTTAACAAATGAGGATGCGGAAAGAAACACATGCTAGAAGATGAAGTCTGACATGCAAAGTAGAAATGAGGTGCCTCTTTTAAAGAATAATTAACTATCAAAAGACTTTATCAAGTATTATGGAAGATAAGCTGTCACTTACTGCTTTAAAGTGGGATTGTATATTTTCCTACAATATATATTTTATTTCAACAATATCTCTTGGACTTGAATTGGGAAATAATTCAGAGAAGTCTGAAGGCCTGTTTTATGTAACAGGCTAGCTTAGATTGTCGCACCAGTCTCTTCTGGGCTTAAAATGCATGAATTATTGAGGTCTGATACTGAGTCTCCACGGCAAAGGTTGCTTTCTCTGAAAGGCTCATGCCTTTAAAAGTTCACTTGTAGCTTCTTGTAATGTTCATCACCTGCTGTAGTGGAAGCCCAGAGCTTTGAATTCAGGTCTTAAAGAAAAAAAAAATAAAAAATCAAGGACTGGATTCGGACTGTACATGTTTTGTGCCTGATCTGAAGTTGGTCACCCTGCTATGCCTAACCATGTGAACTGAGGGCTGCAAAGAGCTGTCACACTGCAAGTTCAGAGCTCTTTATTTCCTTAAAGAAACCTGGTCTGCAACAATAAACTTTTCCACACGTTTTTATTCTTTAATATATTCTCAGCTGGTATAGAGGAGCAGAGCTCCCTTAACTTCAGCCAAGATGTAGCAATTTACCACATCTGAGAATACGTCTCATTTCACCTCTCCATTCACTGATGGCATCACCTCTTGAGAGAAGAAAAAGGCAAATTTAATTCCCATCACCAATTCATTCCTCGCTTGCACTGCCGAGGCAACTAACAATTATTGTGGATCGCACACACATACACACAGCTTTGCAGAGAATCACTAGCGTTTTCCTGCAAAGAATATGCTCTTGCTTTCATACAAATCATAGATGGAACAACTCCTATGCCTTGTCCTTTCCTTCAGCATTTAAGGCCTGGAAAACCTGCTGCTTGTGTTGTAATCATACCCAGCTGCAGGATATGTGACTGTGTTGCTTATTCCTCCCCTGTGTAATGTAGACCTCCATGCCTCACATGAGCCAGAGCCTTGTATGAGTTATATGGCTATTATGTTATAAGTAGGACTGATGTATTACAGAATGCTGCCATAGATCCTATTAATGGCACTCGGGCTCTATTTTTTTCCCCTGTAGTAAATTCTGCACTTTTTTTTTGGAAATGGACAGCTTCATGAACATGCAAAGATCCAGCATCCAGGCTGGGCTTAGGCAAAGTTCAGGGCCTGGGTGTTGTGGTGGTAGCAGAGCATCTCGCTCTTCCGCAGTGGTGGGATTTCCATGGACATCACCAACCATGCTGAGAAGCCAGTGTCTTTTCCAGCTTTGAACAGCACCACTGCCAAGAGACTGACTAACCCATACTCCATTGCCCAAATTACTTTTAACATAACAATGTTTCCCCTTGTTCTGAATTTAGTTACCTCAGCCCCATGCTACCATTCATTCTTCTCTGCCCATTGACAGATTTGCTGGTATCTGCCCTTTTCCTAAAGTTTTTCTTCCCAGGAACAAGACATAGCCTGGTATTCACAAGCAGTGTTTTTTTATAGAAGGGTGATCTCAGAATGAGATGAATCTGAAGCCATTTTTCAGGCTCAAACATCTTGGATCTTTGTGAGATATGCACATTTCTGGGCTGTGGTCCCATTCTGCTGTCAGCACTGCAAGAAGAACTGTAAAGCCCAGGATACCTGCATGCAGGGAGTTGAAATTCTTCTGAATGTGACTCGGGCTCAGCTCTACTCTTAATAATCAGGATTCAAACACAATCCAAGTCCTTTACTTCCATGACAACCACATTTTCTTGCTACTAACCTTTGATGAATTTATCTTGTATTTACAGCTAGCTGCAGGAGTATATATGGAGAGGGGCATGCAGATATGGAAGATAGTTGGATAGGCATCTCCCTCCTCAAATTTTGAATTGAGAACAGAGGCTTTCATGAATAACCATGATGGCTTGAAACTACATCAGAGGAGGATCAGGCTGAATGTAGGAAAAGGCTCTTCACCAGAGAGCGGTGGGCATGGAACAAGATCCCAGAGCACTGGTCACAGCCCTGAGCTGCTGGAATTCAGGTAGTGTTTAGACACTGCTCTCAGACATAGGGCTTGAATATTGGGTGATCCTGTGTGGAGCCAGAAGTTGGACTCGGTGATCCTTGTGGGTCCCTTCCAACTTTGGATATACTGTGATTTTATGGTTCTGTGGAGAAAAATGGCATAGCAGTGTGGCTTTGCCTGTTTCTGTGAGCTAAACTAAGCCAAGGCCTGGGCTGGGGTGCTGTGTCATGGCCATACAGATTGCTATGGGCCAGGTACCCTTTCCAGAAAGAAATTTAGATTTGCTCACTCTGTTCTGGGTTGAAGAGATTTTAGGTATGTGGATAAAAGCCGTACTGTGTCACTTGCTCCCTGGGCCAGAAAATGGGCCTTGGCTGGTTTAATTTACTAGTGTAGATACATGTTTTAAGATTGCATCGTTTGGTAATGATAACAGGACAGCGAGACATGAACGTTTAAAGATAACGATATCTCCCTCAGTCCTTCTAACAGCTCACTGCAACTCCTCTGTATCTTACTGTTCATTTTCTTATTTCTTTCCCCTATCTTCCCTCCTTCTCAAAACCTAGCTAACTGGCACTATGTCATTTCATACTAGATGTCTGAAATAGTTTTGAAAAGAGCCAGGTTCTTTGCTAGAGGGACTATGGGACTTCGATTCAGTGCTTCCTCTGCTCCAGCCTAACTGAATGTTCAGAGGCACAAGTGAGAGAACAAAGGGATGTAAAACTATGATGCAATCCCTTCCTGTCACATCTGATTTAGCAAACAAAGTCAGATGGCCTTATAAGAAAAAAAAAAAAAGAAGAAGAAAAATAAGCATAACTACCGCATTTGTATTTGAACTGAAACATTAGCAATCAGAGGACAGTATTGAGGCAGCACAGCCAGCCCATCCATCTTAGGCACATCAAGCCAAATGGAAATCCATGGTCAACTGATACAAGAAGCCTAACAACCTCGGTGTCAGTAAGACAGGCTCAGCCTGATTACAAGGAAGCTGGTAAGGCACAGGACTGGGGCCATAAATCTGGTGTGCACAGCATGATGAAGACAGCTCTGACCAAGGGGTGGGATTCAGGACTGGATTAGCTGAGTGAGGCACAAGGGATTAGGAAATGCAGGTCTTGAATGTACACTGAATCTAACACTAAATTAATCAAGATCTCTTTTCAGACCTCTGATGCATCTCGTATTGCTAATGAAATAAACTATAATAATGTGGGGTGGGTTCATTAAAGGGAAGGGAAGGAGAGGGAAATGAGATTGAAAAAGATTTGCATTTATATATCTCCAAATGACTCACCCTGGTGGTTTGGAAAAAGAAGCATCCCAACACCAATATGAGTGCTAAAATTACGTGGCCTGAATCAGAGACGTGCAAAGAGCAATGTCTTTCTGCTTTGTCACTTGTCCCACATCAGGTAAAAATCTCACAAAAACTGCTAACCTCATCTAATTGCTGGCATGATACTGGGAAGTTTCTGCTACTTTGGAACCCATTTTATAAGATTTTGGCAAGGTGGTGCCCCTGTCAGGAACGTGTTTGCTAAGATCAGGCTCATCTTTGACCCTGTGTCCTCCTGAATCTAGGTATGTCCTAGCTGTTGTCTACCTTACATGTGTTTTCCCCAAAACACAACCTCTTTTAAATAAAGGGAGGCAAAGGCAAATGTAACTGGAATTGATACCTCAGTGTTTGTCCTGTTAGGTGAAGATGAGTGATGAAATAGAAAGAGGGTAGGAAAGAAGGTCAGGAAATCACAACCAATTTGTCAAACTAGCCTATTTCTCCATCATTCACATCTTTCTACCTCTTTTTCTTTATTACTAGGGACATTAACGTGAAGGTGGTGTCCTCTCTGAGCTGCACTCCCACAGCTCCTGCTAGTGGAGTGTCTCAGAGTACCTCGCTGGTATGAGCACATGGAACTTCACAGCACCTTTGTGAGAGAAGTCAATATCATTAAGGATGATTGTACATTATGATACATTTTCTAAAGCTCCATCTATGTTACAATTAATCTCCAATTCTAAGCCAGTATTTGGCCTTCCAAGGTACACATTTACTTTCCATCGCACATAGTAACGATTTTCTGTCCCTGGTCCTGACTTTCCACTGGTGTAAATCTATACAGAGCCTGCTCCAGCTCATTTTACACCAACTGATCATCTCAGACTCTCTCTGATATTTGTGGTCTGGTGGTGTTGCGGGTCATTAAGATAGATGCTTGCGGCTGCCTTGGGACAGACGGATGTCAGTGTGGAGAAGATGTGTTTCCTTATATATGGTTTGCTGCACTCAGTGGGATCTTTCAAGGTGGGATAGGCTATCTGAATGCAAAGTGCAATTAAGTGCATGGACTGTCACAACTGTTGGGCTGGAAGGCACCTAGAAGGAGCTCATTTTTCTTACAAGATGACAGGATCAACTCTATTTGTGTTGCTCTGGAAAAAAGTTTGTCTATCCTGCTCTTGCAGATATGTAGTCCTGGAGAATCTCTGCCCTGTGTGAATAACAGATTTCAGACTTTGCCATTGTACAATTTTAGTAGTAGTTTTCCTTAACATAAATTTTACCATTTTTATTGAAAACTTTTAAAGCCAGCACCTGCAAGCCTGTAATGAAGTGTGCATTATAGGCTTATTTTTAACAGTAAGTTTTGAAGCTTTATAATCACTGGGACCTCTCTCTCCCCCATTCTTCAGCTCTCAAAGGAACAAAATCTATAAAGCAAAATGTGATGCAAACTCAAAGAATCCCGTGGGCACTGATTTAAAACAATACACAAAAAACAAACACTCCCACAAAAAACAAACCAACAACCCTACCCAAGATTTTAAAGCAGCTTTCATGCTTCTGTAAAGTTGTGAAGTTTGATTTAAGTTTAAATACTCGGAATAGGGACTACTACAGTGGGAACCAGCGAAGAAATGTATGGGCCTGTTCTCCCATCCAGAGCAACGTCAGTCTCTGAAGAACACCTGTAGTTAGTACCAAGATGCTGGGGAGCCTCTCAACTGTGTCTGAGGGGAGAATTGGGCTCTTAATTGCCTAGCACGGCTGCATGAGAAAGGTGTACAATAATAATAATGCAGCAGATGAGAAAGCTGGCTATTTGAATATGACATCCTTTGTCAGCTTTATTTCACTTAATAATGTGACATGGCTTGGAGAGGGAAAAAATGATTAACCTTGCCATTTTTAAGCCTGAATTGCTGGGAGTTTTTCTGCTGAAATTCATGTCCTTAACTTTCTTTGATATTTAACAAATTCCTAGTTTTATCTCCATGGAAGCTTGTTTCAGGGGGGATAAAATCTAAATGTGTGTGTGGAGGGGGTGGGGGGAGAGCAAGCCACCATTTGGGAGTTGGGTGTAAAGTAGCCTGGCATTGATTAACGTGGTTAAAAGAAAGTGGGAGGGGAAGTGTACTGAAAATGAGTGAAAGAACGGTATTGTAATCTGCTTTATTGCATTCCCGAGATGCTTGACTTAGCCTCATTGTCATAGCAAGATGATGTGTACCCTACGAGTGTATAAAAATATATGAACTCCTGGGACAATATAGTTCAATCTGCTCTGCTATTACCCATCATGCTCATCTGAGCACACTACAGCTATTAGGTCTGTTTGTGAAACAGCTGAGCCCATGGATGGATCTCCTGCAAATGGAGCCTGAATGTACAGTCGAGACAGGGTCTGAATGTACAATACATGGAGGGAGAAACAATGGGAACAAATGTACAATGGGAACAACTGCACAATGGGAGGTGCAAGAGGAATGAATCTGCTCCAACTGTGGATACGTAATAGTAAAATAGACAGATTGCCATTTATAATTCATGGTGTTTTCTTCCCCTTCCCTTTGTCAGATAGCCCTCAATCAGCTCGACTTGCAGGAGCTATACTTCACCACTGAAAGTTGTTAAAAAGCTGCCATGTTCTGCCTCAGAGGTAGCTGCATTTACAAGACAGGAACTCAACCATGTATGTACAGAAAATTATGTCATGTACTGTCTTTCCCTGTTCAGAGGGACGGAAGTAGAGCCATCTCTGAGTGAACAGCACTAACACCAAATCAACTCACTGCAGAATATGTACAAAGGCAAAACAGACCACATCCAAGAACCTAAGCTCCATTCTAAAATGATGTTAAAGGGCTAATAATGCATACAGAATCTTACCATTCTTAAATAGACTTTGACACAATAGAAATTCATTGTTAAGGCACTAGAAGACAACTATTGTGCTATACCTGCAACTAACATTACAAACTCTCATGTTTGCTTATCAGTGACACCATGAAATAACTCAGTAATGTTCTTTTAATCCTACATAATATTAATTTTTACAGATACTTTTTTTTTTTTTTTCTGATGATGACACTGCTTAACAGGCTGAAAAATACTAAATTACAACACATCTGCATCTCTGTAATTTCATCTGAAACAGTATTTCCTTCATTCTTAGTATTCAGTTTGGAAGAATTACATAATGTCACAAAAGCTGATTCTTGTCTGTTCCTGAGATACTACTCTCTGCTAGGAGAGGAAATTTAAAAAAGAAAAAAAAGAAAAGAAAAGAAAAAAAAAAGAAAAGAGAAGAGAAGAAAAGAAATGAAAAAAGAAAAGCTTGTCTTGTTATTTCCTTCTCTGGATAATTGCATTTTCCATACCTCCTCTTTCAGAGGCATTTACAGTGAGTTCTGCCTTCTACTGCTTCTATTGATTTGTAGCTCTGCAGGGTGAAAACCAGACCCTGGCAAAGCCAAAGGGAGTTTTGACTTCATTCTTTAAGAACAAATCCACTGGTGTGCTGGATCAATGCAATGAGTCTGAGCGCTGGCCTGTTAAACTGGATTTGTAACTGCTGCTCAGAGCTACAGCTATGCAAGCAGCTGAACCATGCTGCTGAACTCTGTCTTTACTTTTTGACTGCTTTTTTTGTAACTGGGTAACCTGGGTTAGTGGTAAACAAAGGTCTGGGACAGACCTTTCCACTTATGCAGTTGGTTTGTGCATTGGGAGTTTCCCACTTGGTGTAGCCCTGTGACTGTGGTTCAAGTTGGGTTTTACGAAAAGATTCTTTTCCAGAGGGTGCTGGGTATAGAATGGGCTCCCCAGGGGAGGGGTCATGGCCCCAATCTGCCAGGGTTCAAGGAGCATTTGGAAAGCTCTCTCAGATAGAAGTTTCTACTTGGTGTGGTCCTGTGGGGATCAAGGGATTCAACTTGATGGCACATGTGGGTCCCTTCCGACTTTGCACATTCTATGATTCTATGGATCTGTGAATGGGGAACCTGGTTCTGAGCCTCCCAAGAGTGCTTTGAGAAACCCTGCTGTGGACAGAACTTAGGATCTGCCATTGTGCTACCTGGTGGCATGAGCTTCAGGGCCATATGAAGTCTTTCAAGCATCAGTGCCCAGCCTGGCATACAGCGGTGGACTCTGTATAATAGAAGGTAGATTGGGTCCAAATAACATGACATAACTCCCTGCACATCTGGCAGAACTCCAGCAACCAAATTCCTGACAAAGAAACGGATGGGGTTCATTGCATCATCTCTGAGTTCATTCCAAGCTTAAGAGCTGAATAAGCTGTTGACCTTGGCCCGTTTGCTGTCTATACCATCAGAGCAGTCGGATACAATTGTTAATAGTGTAGCCTAATTACTTCCTAATTTCTTCAAGAATACCCCAAGCATAAGAATTCAATTAACTGAAACTATATGGAAAGTTTGAAGTCTGAGCTATTCTCTTATTTTCATTTGGACGAAGAGAATGTGAGCACAGATGCTACATTTCTTAAAGAATCCAATTTTTAATTAATTTTAACTTATAAGCTAATGAATAAGTTTCTTGTAGAAACTCTCTGAGAATTACTTCCATTCTCCAAAAGTAAGAATGCTAAGCCTGAGAAGGATAAACTGCTGTTTGCTTGCAAAACAGAGACAGTTTCCTTGACTGCAGGCAGAATTGTTTGTAAGAACCACATCCAGACTACACTACTGTTTTTATTAAACTTTCTTGTACTGCATACCCCGTATGAGTAACGTGAAGCTGTCAGCAGCTTCTAGGAAGTGTATGGAACTGTGATGCTGGGTAAAGGTTTGCCAGATTTTCCTTCTTTTCCTTTCAGTCTTATTCCACTTACAAATGGAGTTGGTCATTAACAACAGTTCAGTTTGTACAATCTTTGCAATATCTGAGGACTGTCTTAAGATACTGAGGAAGGGATCCCATATGCTGCGTGTGCATCAGGCTTTATGTTTAGTGATCATCTTGGTTTTGGCAGATAATTTGTGAAGATGAAGCAATGGGAGTACCAAGTTTGCAGGGACTAAAAACAAAAATGCATCAGCCTCAGAAGCCCAGACAGTGGTAATACAAGGCCTAGCACAGGTAACACCATCACCTATTGTCACCACATGGGGAATATGGTCCCTGAAAGTTCTGTGGGTAATCACACACCATCAACTCTGCTACATATCCAGGCCAGTCTGCAAGCATCTCTGGAGGTATTTTCAATATCTGACCTGATGATGTGAACATGAACTGCATCCAGATTTGTTTTCACTTGCTTCAAATAGTTGAGGACATACAGGTAAACTCACCGCAAAACCAGAAGGAAAGTGAGGAACCAGGAATTCCTGCTGCGCTTGATGAGAGACAGAAGATTGCCTTTATCACGTCTTTCAGAGAGATGAAAATGACCCTTGGGCGATCTCTTAGTTAAAAATTCTACTGAAGTTCAGTGTTGGTTTACACACATCCACAGACGTGCAGGGCAGACAGGTTATAAATAGCAGCTGTGGTTGCTTTGCTTAAGACTGAGCCAGTTTCTGCTTATCTCTCTGAGTAAACGTGCGGAGCTGTACGTACCATAGAGACTGCCACAGTAAGGGTCGAAGGTATGTAGTTAGTTCTCTTTAAGTCTTGTGATGAAAAGAAATAGCTATGGCATCCCATTTTGCAGCTCCATATTGGGTTGAGATCTGGGGAGTGTTCTGGTTTTGTATGTAGTGCAATGATAGCAGAAAAACACAGAAATGATGGCTTAAAAGCTTTTTGTCCTCTTGCCCCAGCAGGAGGTTGCACCACTTGAATGTGCTGGAAAGTGAAAGCAAGACAACTTCAATGTAATGAGAAGGTTCTGGGGTCACAGGAACACATTCCCATAGATCATAAATAAAAATTAAACTCTGAAAGGTGAGTGTACAGAGCAGAGCTAGTCCTAAGCTCCCCAGGCTGGGTGTTATCTGTACAATTGCAGCAGCATGAATGGCAGTGGAGGGTACAAAAAATACCATGGAAGCACTGAAGATGTCACCAACAGGTGTTATGGGCTGTCCTGAGCTCAGTGCAGCTGCAGAGCTGCATTGGGCAGCACAAGGAAGAATGGCTCCGCTGTGCCCAAAGCTTCTGTGCAGTAGAGGTAACAGCTCGGCTCATCTGGGTGTTTTGTGCATGACATCATGGAGGGACACTAACTCTTGGGATTCCTTGGGCTCTCCTTCTTCAGCTTACCTCTGGGAGGCCTGAGGATGTACCTTACTGAATTTGTCAGATGTCTGAGAACTCTGTAAATCATAGAGTCGCAGAATCTCTAAAGTTGGAAGGACCAATAAGACCATCCAGTCCAACTACCAGCCAATGCCTGTGACCTCTCTAGACCATGTCCCTCAGTGTCACATCTACCCTTTTCTTGATCACTTCCATGGACAGTGACTGCACCACTTCCCTGGGCAGTCCATTCAATACCTCACTACCCTTTCAAAGAAGAAATTTTTCCTAATATCCAGCCTGAAATCCTATCCAGATATTCTTGAGACACAGCTAGGCCAAGCCACCACCAACCTGACCACATGTGGTGACCACGTAGCTTTGCTATGAGAGAGAGACTGGACCAAACTCCATCAGAGGCCCCTTCCCACCAACACAGTGGTGATTCCTCTACAGAATTTTAGCTGTTATCTCCTTGTCCTTCAAACTGGAGGGCGTGGTTTGCCTCCATGACTCAGCTGTTCACTGTCCTGCACTGATATTCTCCAGAAAGGAGCAAGAAAAGGTAACTTCTCCTACTGGAGAAAAGCAAATCATGTTTGCTTTTAAGATTCACTACAGAAAGAGAAACCCAGTGGGCCTTTGAGGCCTGACATAGAGGCAATTCTCACTGAACTTGGGTTGGTGTCTTTAGTAGACTCCAGAAAAATGAGGAGGGGCAGAGGCAGAGACAAGCATTTCAAAACATGGTAATGAAAATGCTCGCAGGAAATGTGCTAGATCAATAAATACACTTTAATGGCGTCAGCACTTATTTAGCATCCTTTTTACACATCCAGGATGGCTGAAGTGAGCCTTAATATAAATGTGAATTGGGATCATACAGGGAGGAATAGATATAAGGAAATGGGCACAAACTCAGAGACAGACTCTCAACTGGGATGCACTGGCATAACTCCCAACACATGGTAGGTAAAAATCCAGCCACACAGTATATACTCGCACACAGATGAAGACACACAGATGCACGCACTTCTCCTTAAAAATAGTAAGCTTTCACTGGGCCCCACTTCCCATTAAAAAGGACTTACATCCTATGAAAATTCATAAACTCTGCAGGCGTTTCCACGGCGATTTGACGGAGTAATCTCCCGTCATCTCAGCTTCTTGGTGACAATGACAAGAGGAAGATGGATTTATCAAATACATAGTGACATGTTTATGACCCTGTTTTGCATAAGCAGGAACCTGAGCCAAAGGCTGTGCAGTTTGAGATAGCAAGAGGGTTTTTATAAATATTGTGACAAGCAGAAGTGATATTTGGAAGAACATGAAAAAAAAATATCTTTCAGGGTTTTTTTTAATTTTTTTTTAATTTTTTTTTTTTTTTTTGAGACAGACTGCATTGTTGTGGGGTGGTGGAGGAAGCCTTTTCCCCACTTCTCCACACTTCAGTTTCCCAGAGAGCACAAAGGCTCAGCTCTCCTTCTCATTTCAAGAAGTTTTTCTGTTAACCCTTCTCCTCCCTGAATGCAAAACACCCTTTTTATAAATGTGTTGTTAGGAAGGGGGCAGGGGGAAACAATCTCCATTTTTGGCAATAAAAAATAAATGTGCAGGAACTGTAGGAACACAGATGGCATCAGATAGCTCTGTTTATGACACATGCACACAAACATGCCAGGCCCAGCTCTAGACGCACTGCTATGCTCATTGGCATGGCTTTAAATGGGTAGCACCACCAGAAGGCCCACACACTATTTAAAGTGATTTTACTCTACTTTTTGCACACAAAAACCTATCACTACAATTATTAATGCAGTTTCTAAACAGTTGGTTCACAGCAGATTGCCCAGGTGACTGTCTCAGCTTACCTAGGGCTGCAAAAACTTTTGTTTCTTTGTGGCAGAAATAGGTGGTAAAGATGCTCTAGATGTTCTGGAGCCTGTGGCACAGTAAGTTTTGCAGAGCTATGCTGTGCAAAAGGAAGGAGCAAGGGTAGAGTAATGTTGCAGACATGAGGATTGAACCTCATGGCTTGAAATCCACAAGTTTCACTACAAGAGGTGCCTGAACACCACCAGATACTCTTATGGCACCTGGCAGGGAGACAATATAAAAATTTGCGCTTTTGATTTCTCATAAAACCATGGAAGCTAGTTGGAAATATAGGAAATAAATCACAAAGAGGGGAAAAAAAGGAGTAAGAAATGTGCATGGTCATTTCTTTCCTCTTTGGATTACGTAATTTTCATCATAATTTATATACCAAAAGAAAGGATGAGGCTAAAACAGCAACTGTATGGAAAGAAGGGTTGTAGGTACCCAGAGAGTTCGTGTGGTAGTTCATATGGTATGAGCAAAATTTGCAATGCTCAATATGAAATAGAGTCTTTGTTTTTAGTTCTCTCCCCCCCTCTCCTTGCTCCTCTTTTCCCTTTCTCCAGATAAATATATTAATTAAATGACCCTTCTTTAGAATTACATAGAAAAGAGAGTTCAGGAACCTTTATTGAACCGACCTGTAAAACTAGAGCAAAATCAGCTTCTCTGTTGTTCTCTCTAAATGATTTTTCCATTGCATTTCACATCTTATCAGGGACTTGTTTGGGCTTGAAGCTCTGAAGCTTTTTCTGTAGGTCAGTTCAATAAGGCACTCAAAGCTGCTTTTCTCTTCATTGATTGGGATGTTGGGTATGGTTTTGGGTTTTCTTTGTTGCTGCTTTTTTTTTTTTTTTTGGAAGTAAAATAAAAGTCTTATTTTTTTCAAATTTTTTTTTAAATTATTATTTCTTGTGTCTTTAAAGGAGAACAGACACAGTCTCATTCTTAGTCCATTGCAAAAAAATTTTCTTTCTTAAAATGAACTCATTCCATTTCATTATTTGATGTCTAGAAAGGACTTGTGCTTCCCCATGGACATTGCATTGTCATAAAATTTGGCTCAGAGGTTTGAATTTGAAGGGTTGTTGCACCACATGTGAGGTAGGAACGAAGCAGTAAGTCTCACCAGCCATGTCAGCTCCAGGGTAAATGGACCCTCTCTGTATCAACAACCTATAGCTTCTTCTGTAATACAATTCAGTTGCCCCAGATTTCATTTTTGGTATCATCATTAATAATTCTGCAAAAATCACTGCATACACCTCATATCAGATTGATACTGTGCCAAATGATACACATGCAAGAGTTGCACATTTGGATGGGGGGACAGTTGAAAACAGATAAGGAATTGTCTGCTTGTTTCTGTTAAACTGCAATGGAGCTCATATTTTTTCTGTGGCTGGGAAGCTCTATTATATATTTTGTTTTCAGAGTATTGACAGTTGTGCTTAAGTTGAATGGAAGGGACAGCATTCAAAGACTTTGAGATGATGTGAAATAAATAATAGCGAGAGGACAGGTAACTCAGTCCTCTCAGGCCCTACACCTTCATGAGGTTAACTGCACAGGTCTGCTTTACAGACCACTAGTCACTAGGATCTCAGAGTGGCTGCTGGGGAGTGCTTGGGGAGGAGTGAGACACTGCACATGTAATGGCCTTTCAGTGTCTCTCCACCCATCTGATTTCATGTTCAATAGTACATGCCACAGTGTCAAAGATGGACTCTAAATCTACCACTTGGAGCCATTGCCCTCAAAGAGCCCTTTTTAATTCCCACGTCTGCTCCCAAAGGGGAACACACTAGGACACTGCATGGCCTCAAGACAAACCCCTAGGTCTGCAGCATTGAGCAGGGCTACCTGAAACCCTGTGAAAACGATGTTTCTGTGAGGGTGAAATCTGAGAGCCCCTCAAATATTGATACAGGACTACATACAAACAGCACAGCCTCCTCCCCATAGCCCCTATTCAAACCTGAGCCAGCATTACAATATCCAAAGTGGCCAAATACAAAATTGCTATTGCTGTATATGGAAGTCACCTTTCTTTTAGACATTAGTAAAATTTTCCTATCTCCACTTGACTGATTATGTATTTTATCTGTTATATTTCTTCTTCCCTCCATCCTCCAGCCTTTCCCCCCTCGCTGCAAACAGTTTCATGCAAACCTTCTAAGATTTCTGTGGGGAATGGTAGGCAATAGAACTTTGTTGTCTAATGGGACTTCCACCAGCATTTGGCATCCTTCCTGGCATTTCACCCTTCATATTATAATTTATAGTGTAATGTATTTTTTTTTCATATCACGCTATAACATAAATTATTGCCAGTTTGTCCTTAGCACTCAAGGAGACAGTCTAGGGCTTTTCAAACCAGGGAAAAGAATGAGAGAAAGAAAAAGAGCAATTGAGAGAGAGAGAGAAGGAAGGAGGGCAAGAAAGGAGGGAGGGGAAAGAAATGAAGGAATGGAGGGAGAGAAGGAAGGAGAGAGGAAGGGAGGGAGGGAGGGAGAGGGAAGGAGGGTAGAAGAGAGGGGAGTAAATACATTTAAAGAAAAAAACAAAAAACGAAACAACAAACACTGTTTTCCTGAGGCAAACTTACCAAGTAAAATAAAAAAGAGAGCAACTTTTTGTCCTAATGACTTATTAAAATGCTCTGCTTCAGCCTAGGATATATCAATGAGTCCTCAGTGGATCAGACAGGAGAGAGTCTGAAAAAGAGACCATCATGCTGAAAAATAATGTATTTTTAAGTTTCCTTATCTTTCTCACTAGTATGTCCCTTAAATTATTAAAAGTGAAAGACATTTTAATATCACTTGGAGGCTGTTTGTTCATTTTTGGCATCTCATTTAGCCTGGAGAATAACATTATAGAAGACAGTTTTACTGTCTATTTACTTTATTACTGTATGTTATTTCTATTATGGTCACAGTTAGAAGCCCTGTTGGGTTAGGTGCTGCACAGATGCATCCCAAGGCATGAGCAGCCCGTTTAGTGAAGGGGACTGCAGGGATGTGTTCACATCCCCTCTTTTCTGAGCCAGCATTGCTCCATTGGTAGAACTGTGCCCTGCATGCAACAATGCTGGCAGAAGATTGCTTCTGCGTTTCCCATTTGTGGTGCATCATACTACAGCAGATGAAAATGTCCTCTTTTTGCTCACATATCCCAAGCCTTCCTCTCAGAGCTCCATAAGAGTAGCCAGAGGTGCCCAAGTATTGTTGAGCTTTTGGATTCTCCATACCCAGACACATACCCACGCTCTAAGGCAGCAGGAAGGTGGCATTATTTTATATGATAAATAGAGTGAAGAAGAGGCACAACATGATGAAGAGACAGACTGATACTCTATTCTGTCATAAATTGGTCTCAATTAAAAAAAAAAAAAAAAAAGGGAAGAAGAAATTAAAAAACATCCATATACACATGAAAATTTTGAGGTTTTACTGGGGTTTGCAGGACCAGAACAAAAAGGGGCATTCGACTCTTGATTGTGGCCTCCTGTATCTTACAGACTTGTCAGCATCCCACAGGCAAGCTCCCCATGTGAACTTTGTGAGAGTTCACTAGGTTTCAAGGTCTTCATGGAAAGGCAGGAACCAGTCTCACTGCTACTGTACTGAGGGCAGCTGCACTGCTGTGTACCAGGCAGATCTGCAGACAGACACTCTTCTCCTCACATCACACAGGGGACATCTCCCTGCTGGCATGGCCCCTCCTGTTACAGCAGCCAGGCTGTGCAATGAAAGCAGGAGCTGTACATTTGGTTAAACAAAAATCACTAATGCACTAAAATTCCTAGATCAAGGCCCATCTCCTTATCCTAAATGCACACAGTATAGAGGGACACTGTGAGAGGAGAGAGGTCTTGGAGGAAGCCAGTGCTTTCTTTCCCTATGTTTTGGACTCAAACTCATGAGACACTAAATGCTAGGAAAACTGTTGGGCCCTTGGATCAGCATCTTCGCTGGAGACCAGCTCCCACCAAGCTTTGAGCAGCTACAGGAGAACAAAGGTTGCAAAACCACCTGGAGCCTTCCAGCTGCAGTCATCACTATGGTTTGCAAAGAATTTATACTCGGTAGTTGTAGGATTACACTTAGAAACAGCTGTAAGATAAGGAAATCAAAAAGACTTTGCCTTCTCCTCATCTCCATCCTTTGCTCCTGCATTGCTTTCTGTACCTCCCTGGCTCATGACTGCTGTTCATTCATCTCTGGGATCCCAGCAGTTCTTCTTCCAGTCTCGTCTCTGCTGCATGACAGCCAGATACAGAGTTTGCCACCTTCTTTTGTGAAGGGCTGTTCTAAGATCTAAATACTTTCTGCAAAATTGCTGGATCTGAACATCTCTTTTTAGCATCCTCATCACTTCTTAAAGAAGGGAATATTGATAATTCCGTTGGAAATATGAAGCAATGAAGTTGCGGGAGTATCCTGCCACATTCTCCTGCAGATTCTCTGTGGAAGAGGTCAAAATAGCGATACCACTACTGGAACCCTCTCGTCTTTGTAACCTGGACAGTCCTCATTGCCACTGATACATGCTTTATAAGTAGCACTTTAGAGATCTCATACTTGTTTTTAGTCTAAAAAAGAGTGAAATCTGACATATGAAATCTGTCTCCAACTCTTTCCAAATGCCTTTTTTTTCTGGACATAAATTTTCAGGCTTTGCTTGATGCAAACCCAAGCCCATCTTCTGTCCACAGGAGGCACTACAGGTGGGCTCCTGTTCTCAATCTACTGCTAGATCTCAAGATTTGTCTGGATTTCACAGTCTATCTGAATGCAAACAGTCCATCCTAATCTTCTCAGGGGTAGGCTCATGAGAACCACAGCTGTTCTTTAAGCCCATAGAGGTGCTTAGAGGAAGGACTGCGAAGTGGAGTTGCACTTCTGAGATCAAGCTTATAGAAATAGATGTACACACATTTTTTAGGCTCTTGAAGCTACCAACACACTTCTCAACTTTTGCTCCCTGTGTGAACCTGTCTCCTTACTCCTTACTCATTATATCTCTCACCCAACAAGCACACATCCATGTTCATTCCCTTTGCTATTCTCTGTCATCAGACTGAGCAGAATTTGACTCAATGTATTTACTTAGCCATTTTTTTTGTCAGCCAGCAGAGCAGAACCACCACATTACAGGGGCGCGTGTCGACCTCTTTTGGACTTAGTTCACTCCCTGTATTTTTGACTTGATGGTTTTGAATCCAATCGATTGGTAAATGGCTAAATAGTGAGAGAAATTGCTTTCTCTCATTACTCTGCATGGCTGTGTCATTACCCTTTAATATTGCATCATTATTGACTGATGCAGCCCGTCAAGACATGGCCAGCGGGATGTAATGCAGTGGTAGAGATGTGCAAAATATTTAATTCAAAGTTTACTCCTCTAATGGGAGGCAGGTGTATAGTTGAAAGGGGAAGTAGAGGAGAGGTGTGAGCCCCAGCAAAAAAAAAAAAAAAAAGGTACAACCCTGCTCTTAAACTTCAATCTGTCTTCAATCTGTGATGAATGCCTTGGTGGAGGGACGGACCTGTACTTTACCACCTGGACTAGGCAGTATGCAAGCATACATAAGTTGTGCTCTTAAAACGAGACATTCCCCAAGATCATCCTGCCATTAGCATATTTGTTCCTCAACATAGCAACTCTGACTTTTGTCTTTAAATACTATTATGACTCTCAATCTTGTTACTTAAACGAGTGTTTTGGAGTTGTGTGCTACCTTGGTAAGACTGGTGAGTTGTGGGCTCCTCGCCTCCCTCAAACTCAGATGATGACGTTGGGCAAAGTATCAAATTTTAGTAATCTGCTTTCCTAATCTCACTGGGTACTTGGAAACTTCTGCCAAGCAGCATTTTCCCATTGAAGATCCTAGTTTGCTGCTTCCATGTTTGAGCAACCCACAGAAAATGAAGGTAAAAAACAGAGGGGATACCACTGAATAGCAGAAAATACAAACAAGAATCAAAGAAACACAAAAAAATATACAAAAATTCCAAGCTATGAACAAAGGAAGAAGAAGAAAAAGTGAGAGAGTGGCAAAAAATAGCCATAAATTCAGCTATCCATGCTCACAGCGTATCCATGATTGCTCACTCCTGTCTAACCATGGTTACCACCAGATCAGCTTCAGATGGCTTGAGGCATGCACACATACTAATAACCACCTGCAAAACACTGTTCAACCAAAGTACAACTGATCCATGGAACTCCTTGCTGCTGGGAAGCACAAGAGTTAACAGTTTACATGGATGTAAGTCACTGACCAGAGGTATTTATGGGTGGAAAATCCACCCAGGAAAACTAGTTGTGAAGAAACACTGATTGTTTGAGGCTGTATCACAGGGAAAGTAGTGCAGTACATTTTTCTTATTTTTGTACTCCTACTTGCTCTTTGCTTCCGTGGTTAGGAGGTACTGTTTTATAAAGCCTGGCCTGATGCATCTCTTGTTATTTCCGTGTTCACGTAGAATATGTATTTTGAAACAAAAACATACTAACAAAAGGAAGCAGAAAAGTATAAGAAAGAGATCACAGCAACCAGTTAAGAGTGAAAGAAATAAAGAATAAAAGTGTATTGCCAGAGGGCTGGCTCTCTGCCCTACTATTCCGCTTCCCCTCCCCCTTTCCGTCTTAGCCCTCATTTGGGAAAGAAGACCCGTCAAATTAAAGATGGATAAAAACTCATTAAGAAACAACAGGCCTAGATGAAATTGCCACTGGGATTGCACTGATGGGATGGTCTCCCCCTACCCTGTCTTTCGTTCAAAGATTACAAACCCTTTTTCTCCTCCAGGGCTCCTACCTCCATCCCAGTCCTGGCTAACTCCACGCCTGCCTGAACCCCTGGGTTTGAAGGGTCCATGTGGGTAGAGATGGGGAGAGCATGAGGGTTGTTTGTTACGCTTCCTTTTGTTTTTAATTAACCTCCGGTGTTTTCTTTGCCTAGAGAGCAAATCCTCTCACCCTGACTTTTTACACATGCCTGCATTCAGACTACAGAAGAGTTAGATCTAGGGAGAGAAAAACTGAGAAAGTTAGAAGGCAATAAATAAATAAATAAATAAATAAAGCTTCTCCATCTAAAGGAAAAATGTTTTATGGAGAAGGAATTGCAATCTGTGTGAGTTTTACAGGCCAATCTTTGCTTATTAATCCTGGTGTAAGGCAAGCCCACAAGGATAAAAACCACTCACAGATTAATGGTGAACTGCTGGGCTCCAACTCAGGATTCTTGCAGCAAACTCTCACTGCAGGGGTCTGCAGGTATATCTGGGCTGGGCTTTAAGACAGAGGAGGGGAATACAACTCCTCCCTCCACCCCTGCCCCAAAAATTTCTTTTGTTCTTCAGCCCACATGCTTCTTGATCATGGTAATAGTTCAACAACAGAAACAGCTTCAAAAAACTAAACAAACAGAACAGTGGTTGTAGAATACACGCAAAGGGGTGCTTCAGTCCATCTGTGCATGTGCACTGTGACAAGGCAGTTTGGGCACACACCCAGGCCCTATGGCAGCAAGAAGGTGACAATATTTTATATGATAAATAGAGTGAAGAAGGGGCACATCATTGCAAAGTGGAGACTAGCAAGAGCTATTGTCTGCACTGGAGCAGTTCCTGCGGAGCACTGCTGAGCACAGGCACCACAATCACAGGTTATATTTCTTGTGCCTTAATCTCTGAGAGGGTGCTGAGCTCTTGGTCTCCAGTCATGCACATGCCACTGGAATTAATTGCTGTTTTACCAATATCTGGGGAAAATTCACGTGTAAACTTGTGGATGGGTTGACTAGAGGCCAAAGGAAGGTATAAAACCTCCCACATGCCACTTCACGAGAAAATAATCCACTTAGCTAGCTAAATTTGACTATGATTTAGTGAAGGACAAGGAATATTTCAGGTATATATTGAAACAGAAATATGGTGGAGTGCAGGACAGAAAGATTTCTGCTAGGCAGATTAACAAAGGCATCTTCAAAAGCTGGAGTCATATTTACACATAAACATTCATTCCAAGCAAGTTGGGATTGAAGATATCTGTAGAAACTGAAGAACAGATTTCCCTAAAAACGCATTATTTGTGTGGACTTGTTCAATAACAGCACAACATCACACTGCAGAGAGGTTGCTCATTTCTGCAGCCTGAACCTTTCCATGCATATTAGTGTCCTCATCTTTTTTGGTCTCTCCACTTTGCTAACAGCACTGTTATATAAGGGAACATGCCGAATAAGAGCTTTCCTGTGAAAAGCATTATCTTTCCAAGGAAGAGACAGCCCAGCAAAAAGCTTTCTGTCACTTTCAATAGGGTCTTTGGGCTAAATCCTCAGCTGATGTAAATCAGTGTAGCTCCACTGGATCTCAGTTTGATGAAGCAGCTTAAAAACACCTCAAGTTTGTCTTAGAGAATCCACAGGAGATATTGGCACACAGCATATGTACTAAGACTATAACAGTAACAGTGACAATGGGAATTGTCATTATTAATACAAGCAATAATTGCAATTTGCTGTGGGCCTCTGGAAAAACAAAAGCAGCCTGAAAATATGGGCAGTATAAATGTTTGAATACAAGCTTCTTGTTCTGTAGACCAAACTTGGGAATTCAAAGTTTTGTAAATAAGTTTTGAGTAAATAGTCTTTTATTTTTTTTAGTAAAAAAAGTTTTGAGTAAATAATCATTTCAGGGCTGCTCTGAAACAGCAAAATCTAGAAGTAAGATGAATTAGATGATTGAGTAAAAATAGAAGTATTTTTTTGTGCAATCAAGTCCCACATTCATTCATCTCAGTCTGCTATAACAAATTCAAGCTGGGGAGTCACATGCATAGTGTAACACTCATGCTCCTGTGGCACACTGAATACCTATAGCAAACAGTGTTGAAATGGTTTGACTTCAGCTTCTCCAGGCCTGCATTTCTTCCCCTTTACTAAAATGAAAATTTGGTCACTGCAAATGTCAGCAGTGTCTTTCTTGCAAGGAATTATAGTCACCATGGAGCAAGTTTATTCTTATGAGGGGCAGTGCAATACAGATGATTTGCAGGAAGCATACAGATGATTATGATATGACCCCACATCTATTGAAACCACGTGCACTTCCTGGTTTTACAGAGTGCTAGTAAACCATTTATTTCTGCCTACTTACCACCTACTTTGAGGATTATTTCATGGTATTCCAACTTCTTTGCCCTTTAAATACCAAACAGTGAAATTAAGAAGCTCTTCACAAAGCTTTGGCTGTTCCTCATGAAGGCAAGAGCACAGCCACAGCACCTGGAGAAACTGCCTCACTCATCTGGACAGCTGCAGGACCAGATCTGACTGTGCCGTTTCTGACAGTTGCTTTTTTTCCCCATTTTTAATCTACCTGATGGAGTCTCAGCCTCCCTAGGCAACCAGCTCTACGGCTTTTCTTTCCTCACCTTTAGAAAGGATTTTTTTTTTTTTATCCTGAATCTTTCTCCGTCCAATTTCCTGCCTCTTGCCAGTGGCAATAAGGAAGTGAATAGACCTTCAGACAAACAACAGAAACCCCGTTCTCTCATTAAAGATGTCAGCTGTAACATCGGTTAAATGACTGGTTCCATGAGATCCAGACATAGATACAAGGCAACGAGTTACCCTGACAGGGATAAGAGGAAGGACATGTCCTTCCGCTTTCTTTCTTCCAACTTTATCGGAGCCAATCTTTGAAAATTCAATATTCATTCTGAGCTCCTGCTTAATAAACTTGGCAAACCTGACATTTTTAAAACAAAACAAAACCATGCTGTTCACTTTCCCTTTTCATTCTTAATTGGCCCATCTAAAAGCAATCAAGTGAACATTTAGCTGTGGTAGAAAGAACTGCGGGAGACCTCTCCTCCAAATGCCATTATTCAGGAGTGCACAGGAGTGTGGATATGTTTATGGAGAGTGGGAGGCACTTTGCAAATACTCTCTCAGCAGCATCAGAGGAGCAGAAGGATGTTCAGGGCTCGGATAAAAATGTGGGCACGACAGTGCTCCAGCACCAGGGACTCACTGCCCGGTGCAAGTCCCAGGTACGCACGCCTCTGGTTTAGGATGCCTAAATGGTGTTGGAGGATATCAGGCATTGAAGAATAAATTGCATAGGGTGTTGCCTAGACTTGTCAAAACAATGGAATACAGAGATAGGCATCTCCTGAATGTCATCCTTCAATGGGATTCAGTTGCTGCTCATTGTTAGGGATCTCTCGCCAGGACTTAGGTACTTGAAGAGCTTCCTGCTCAGGTGCCCATGCTTATTAGGGCCCCTCTCCACTGGCTGCTCAGCAAAAGGAAAGGAAAACACCAGTCTATAAATAAAGAGTGTGTGCAAAGCATAGCTGTAAGCCTGTCTCCCATAGCAGAAAGGTAGACCTGGTAAAGCACTTAACCCTTTTCAAGTGTTAATGGTGTTGGAGGAAGGGTATTCCTGGCTGGGCTGCTGCATGTGTGCAATGACATACATTGGGTGTATTGATCAAGTGAACTTTTCACAGCAGGTACTACCATTTCTAGAAATACACACAAGTATTTCTAGGACAGGAATCAGATTTCAACAGTGGAGCTATACAGAACGTATAATTATATTTTGCATTTTTAATAGACTTATTAGCATAATAATGCATTAGTCTAATAGAATATTAATGTGATGCAGAAATATTAGCATATTATAGAACCTAATTCATTAATACATTAGACCCTTATTGTATTAGTGGCACAATCTACTAGAGAAAATGTTGCTTTGTGTCTGATACTGCAATCCAAGAAAAAATGGAGATGGCAGAGAGAGAGCTTCCATGACACGAGCTGACTGGAGTCTAGGTGCATCTGCAGGAGCCGAGGGGAAAATCCTTCACCAGTCAGAAAGTGGTTGATATTTGAGTAGCTTTCCTGCATTCTCTGATTTAGACCTAAGAGCTTTTCTAGGTTTTTGCATTAAAACATGAAACTCCTCAGCCTTCTGAAATCTCAGCTCCCACCAACCTCAGAGCAGAAGGAGAAAGCTGCTTTACGGATTCAGATCTCCTCCCAGAATACAGGGAACTGAGTTCAGATCCCTGAACTCTCACTGTGTCTCATACTGAAAACACCTCCACCGTGGACCTGATGGCTACCAATGGTGACAAACATCCCTTTACTGAGCTCCCATGTTGAATGCTATCAAGCAGAACACTGGAGTATTTTGTACATCAATACCCCACAGTGCCAATGACTCAACTAAATGGTTATCTACTTTTCTGTTGTTTTTCATAACAGAATTGTGAGGAATGTCTTCATGAATTGAAAACAGTGAGGTTCCATGAAAAGATCTGAAAAAAACTATTATATTAATGTTACAGAAATTCCCAACTTAAGACTTTGTCAGTTTGACATCAGCCCTGGAGGAAAAGGTCCCACTCTGAAATGTAATCCCCATCCATTTCTTATAAGGGAACAAGATGTCTTGTGTTGTTCTCTGAGTCTTTTTACTGGAGAAATGCCCTCACAGGGTATCTTAAGGGAGGCTCCCATGGCAGAGCATTAGAACAGGCATCTTCAGTATCTGCTAGGTACTCGATGGTATGCCCCATGAGCAGGACTGTATAAAGCGGTTATCTGCTCAGGTTTTGTACCAAGCTGCATGACCCTGATGTCCTTACAGAAACTGAATAAACCTGCTCTATAAGCTATGGAAAACAAATATCTAGTTACTTAATCCCATCTCTTTCATTCACAGACAGACTGACAAACAGGACTAATTCCTCTTATTAATACTTTGAGTAAAGGCAGTGATGCTAACCAAGATGACTCATGGGATAGGTTACATGCTTTCAGCAGAACTGGGAAACAGTATCAAACAGAAAAAAAAAAAAAAAAAAAAAAAAAAAAAAAAAGCATTTGTCACAGGGATGCTGAGTTTTGAAGAAGTCTGTTTCTTTCTTCCTTTCAGAGAAATGCGGTACAGCCCTTTCCAGAGGCAGATATTCCCCAAGCTCCAGGTAACACTCCCGAGTAAGGACAACAAAGGAAAGGTGAAAATCACAATGCTCACTCTCTAGAAAACATTTGCATCTGCCTGACATCTTTGTGGCAACGGGATTGTTTGAAATTCCTTCTAAGGAGCTCAGCAAAGTAGATATTTTGCTTTTAAAAAATTACCCCAGATTTTAAGCGTACAAAGCTATTGAACTGAACTTACTGTAGCATATTTTTTTCTGTTTTACACTAGATCCAATGGGTTAGTTTTCCAGGGCTTTTTAATTTTATTTTTATTTTTTTTCTTCCCTGATGCATTTAAACAGCAGCTTTTCTCTTTTCCTTGTGATCATGTTAAATGTTTAATTGCTCTTTGCATTTGCTGATGGCACAACATAAGCCCCTGCAGTAAAAGAGATTTGTGCTAAAACTCAAGTGCTCAAGAAATAAGGAAAAGGGTTACATTTTGGGTCAGTTCAATTATCTCAGGGTTTTTTTTTTTTTTTTTAATTATATATTAATTTTAATATAAGTTGCAGCATAGCAGTGCAATTAGCATTCAGACAATGTGAGAAAGTCTTTCCTGAAGTTAACTGATGTGTGCAATCCATGCAAGGGATTCAGGGAGGTTAGGCGGTGCAGATCAAAGCCATAACACAGCTAAGCCAGGTCCTTAGATGGTGTAAATCAGCACTGCCAGTGGAAATACTCTGATTTACACCGAATAATTACATCCCGCTACTGCTGTTTGAGATGGACTCAAGATGATGGCATCAGGATCATCACCAGAATACAGACTTACTTCCAAGTACTAAAATGCATGAAAGCCACCCAGCTAGACTGAAAGCTAGAAACCCAAGCAAGCCCTTCCTTAGCTGGCATCAAGCTATTCAGAACCAATATCAGCCACTGCAAATAAGCTTGATTTATGTACTAAGGAGGAAGCCTTGCCTTCTGCTTTCCCACCAGTCCAGTGTAGATGGTTACATACTCCATTTTAAATTAATTTTATGTTAAACTAGTTCGCTGTCTGCCTGGCATATAGGGGATGTAGAGCCCAGAAAAGCCAAACTACTCTGGTAGAAGCCATTTCTTTCCAAAGTAATGCCTCTGCTATCAATTCGCTGATATTTACCCTACTACCATGTCTGACTCCTCATATCTGAATCTGTTTTAACCTCTTAGCAGGGCTGACTTAAGTTTTTTTGTTTTTTGTTTTGCCAAATAAAGACCTCTGTCCAGAGAAACACAGGCAAACAAAAACCCTTTGTTTCTAGTCTCAAAACTGCCAACCATTTCTAGTTGGGAGGTTTGCTCAGTTGTTTTGTGAAAAGGTCTTGACTGACAGAACGTCTGAGCTCTGAAAATTAATGAGCTTGTATTCTGCAATGGGCTGGGAAAAGGAATCCAGACGGAGAGACCCTCGATAGGACTGCTAACGCTGCTTTGTTGCCATCCTTTGTTCTGTGCTTGTAGAGTGCCCAGCAGTCAGGGGTTCTGCTGTGTGGAGGAGAGGGGGCCAGGTGATCCTGAAATGCAATTAATGCGTAACAGCTTCGACCAATCCATCTAATTTATTGCCTGCATTTCTCCTGGGCTTGCTTCCTCTTTTATTTTTCCCTCTCACCATGAAGGATAGCCACTTATCTTAAAAAATAAATAAATTTTAAAAAGAAAGGAAAAAAAAAAAAAAAGAAAGAAAACACAAGAAATAATGTGCTTTTCTGGATTCACTCTGTTTTTTTTGTTTTTTTTTTCCTTCCTGAGTGCTGTTTGGGGACTCTTTTATTTAACAAAACAAGGTCAGCTCATCAGCACAAAAGCTGAAAGTTTCACAGGGTCCAAGACTGCTTCCATCTACGGAATTACTTTTTAACACATTCTGAGTAAAAATTATCCCCTCTGAGCCAAATGCAGATTGACAGCCAAACACCAAACAATCACATTTTGTTAATCCATTTACAGAGGTGCAAATGCCTAATTCAACACTGGTTTGCTCTGACACCACTGTAATGTTGTAGGGCTTTGTATTATTATTTTTTTTTAATATCTAAATTTTTAACAGATATTCTGGAAGGGATACTCGAGTTACTGTTTAAGGGAGAAGAGAGGGATTATAGGAGCCCCTAGGGCTGCGGGAATGCTCATCACTATCTCAGCCCTCTTTTGCTTGTTTATAGTGCAGAATGCAGCTTTTGTGTCAAAAACTGAAGCCTTTAACATTTTCAAAGCCTGTCTACTTCTCATCTGTGGCACACGTGCTGATGGAGCAAAACAAGGGCACCCAGAGTTCAGTAGCTCTTATAATTGGGCATAAACTGATTTCCGTCTAAGGTCAGTTTGAAGAGGAGGCTTCAGGTGCCATTCAGAAATGACAGTGGAGCTCAGCGTAAGCCCCAGTATTGCAGAATCATATAGCACTGACCAGTTAGAAATCATTTCTGGAAAGCTGCCGTCAGGATTGTCTTGCCTGAGAGTCAGCTGTGGGTCTAGATCATTTAGACAGACAGGCAGACAGACAAACAGATACAGGTAAGGAGGTGAGATTCTGTCCTTGTCACTCTGCAATCCAATCTCACCTAATTTTCTTCTGTTTAATCTGCATGCCTTACTACAAAGGTGTCTATAACCTCATTATCTTAAGAAGAGAAAATGTGAAATTGGACTAATGTCTAAGAGGGATAAACAGTTATACCATCCAGCGGATGAATGTCTGTTATTGCCTACCTTACTCCCCTTGCCTATTTTTCTACTTAAGCACTCATCTTTTGGTTTTAGTGCCAGGGTAACTTTCAAGGCTTAAAATCTGTGTGCATTTTTTTAAGTGGTCGATACACAGACACACACAGGTACACACAGCTCTGCAGCAAACAGACTCCACGAAAATGGTTTGTTGAACACTTCTGAAATATCAGCATGAGGGCATTACATCACTCACAGGATGCTCAAAATCCATGCCCAGTACTGAAAATGTACCTTCTTGATTTGCTTCTGCCTTATCCTGTGCATACAAAAGCTGTCACACCATACCTTGACCTCCAGAAAACCACTGCTTCCCACTACATTTTGAAAACACCTGAGCTCATGCCTGAATTTTTGGTTTTGAGGACAAGCAGCAGTACTGGACAATGTGGGAGAAGAGATGTGACACAGTCCTTTGGCTAACACGACTTGACTGTCATTAAGCAGAGTGGCAGTGCTGAGCATGGTGTTGCATGTCCACCTCCTAAATAAAAAAGCAAATTCCCACCTTCCACCTCCTCTATCTTCAATGAAGACAAGGCTAAAAACGATCTGCTGCCCACCCACTGTCCCAAGGACTCAGGGGCTGAGTTAATCCCATCACGCTAACAGAACATAACAATGTGTTGAGAGTACTTACCACATTCCTTGAAATTGAAGAAAGTTGCCGTGGTTATTAGTAGCTCCTAATGATATTTGCATAGATTAACAGACTTTAATGCAATCATGAATGCTACAATCCCGGGGAAAATAATGAAGAAATCCATTATGAGGTAATAAAGTAACTAAGTCAATACAGTAATAATTTGATCCCATATTAGTAATAATTTTATCTCCTGCTGCAAGGCAATTTTAATGCACATACCATTTCTGGACAGTTTTATAAATATCACCTTTGTTTGAGATAATTAATTAGCAAAATCAAAAAATATATTGCTGGTATTTTATACGATAAATTAGTCATTAGGTTTAAACTGGCAGGCTGTAATAAAACTTATTAAGATAAATGTGCTGGGATTCTTAACACTTCAGAGGAGCTGTTCTCCTCCGTCTTAAGGCTCTTCTGGTGCAAAGCTATTATCGCTGCTGGGTGGTTTCTATGTGTGTTAAAATCCAATTATGAAAATCATGTTTATAACCCCAACTTGCTCAGCAATAGGAGCTGGATGTGTTGGCCCATACCTGCCCAGTGGATGAGGCTAAGGTGATGGGGAGCTGCTGAGGCCTCTGCTGTCTCACTTCCCATCGTCAGTCAGAGCCCAGAGTCTCCAGCAAGTCTCCTGCAAAGTAACTTCACTGCAGAGGAACTCAGGCCCAGGTCATTCTGCTGTTCCAGGAGAGTATTTTGCATTCAGGGGCAGGGACAGAATATTAGGCATTAACAGGGTGGTTAGTTATTCTGCTATTCGTCTTATTTTGTGATTGCTGAATCATATTTTTTGCTTGCCAGCGGTGCCTAGAGATCACAATGGACCTCAGCAACATATGTGCCAATGTGGTCTGCACTAGAGCTAAAAGCTCCTGCACTTTACAGTGACCAGCCTTTCCAGCCCTCTGGGCGCTGAGAAAGGCTTCGCTGTGTGTTTGGGGACAGGTTGCAGCCAGATGGCACAGGCTGGCTGAGACTGTCAGAACTGGATGGGGACCAGCTTCTTGCAAGTAGTGCAAATCTTGCCATCTAATGAGCTGGTCTTGGATTCCTGGAAGACTGCTGTACGGCCAAAGCAAGGGTTGCCAGATCGTGCTTCATGAAACCACCTCCCAGGAACAGGGGTATTAAATCACAAGATCACCTTCTCAAAGGGAATTTTCTGGGGCTTGTTTGGACTTCCCCTGAGCCAGTTTGCTGTTGTCTTCCCAAGGCACCCCGATTTCACACTCTGACTGGTCTGCTCTTTCCCCACAGTTCCCCATTTAACTGAGGTTTCCAAATCTCTGTCACTTTGCTTTTGAAATGATAGGAAATGACACAAACCCATCAAACTCCAGTCCTCTGTATGGGCCAGTTCTGAATGCAAAATAGGAATGTCCCCGTTACCTCATTCTGATTTATAAAAAAAAAAAGAAAAGAAAGCAGAGTTCAACACTTATCTGGGAGCTGGCCATGAGAGCTGCTGGAAACTATTAAACCAATATTATAGCCAAGTAAGCAGTCAAAAGACAGAGAAAGTGGAAAAAAACAGTGCTCCCCTGTTCAGAAAATCACCTCTGGTGTAATATAATATCATTAGGGCAGCACAATATATTGCAGAGCTAAGAAACTCACTATGTTGTAGAAATAGTCCCTTTTCTAATACACCACGGGCATCTCTCTCAAAATAAAATTATATAATCAATACTTTGTCATACTTGTTTGGGGAGAACAAATGTTTTTCCCCACCAAGTAGCAGTGCCTTCACTTTATGGATACTTTCTCATTAATGTTCAAAGTGCTTTATGTACCAGTTCTGTTTAGGAATCCCATAGGCTCTGGAGTGCTGGAGGCTGGAGGAGCAACTGGGGCAAAAAAATCACTGTATAGGCATTTTGCTCTAGTAGTGTTTCCTAAGCGTGCTCTACTGGCCATTGTCAGGGAAGGCTATTGGATGAGACAGACCTTTGATATGACACAAAATGGCAGTTCTTACAAAGTCATATCACATCCTATTGCCAATTGACATGAGACACTGCACTCTGTTGGAAGACTGTATTTCTTGTTTCTCAGGGAAACCTGGTTTAGTCCTGGATTTTCAGTTGAGATATAGGGTGTGTTAACTGGAAGGCTTTTTACAGGTATTGTGACATGGAGAAGACTGCAAGAAAGCCTCAGAGATCTTTCCATCTGTTACTCATTGTGGAATTTGCCAACCCCACTGTGACCTCTCTTCAGTCCTTCAGAGGGCTGCAGCTCCTCTCCTACAGAGATAGTCTAAGGGAGGTGGTCATGTTCAGTCTGGAGAAGGTTCTGGGGAGATCCCATTGTGACCTTCTAGTGCTACAAAGAAGCATACAAACAGGAAGGAGATTGAATTTACACATGGTCTGATAGTGATAGGACAGGAGAAAGTGGTTTTAAACTAGAGTGGGAGATTTAGGTTAGATGTCAGAAAGAACTTACTCACTTAGAGGGTGGTGAGGCCCTGCCACAGGCTGCCCAGGGAAGCTGTTCATGCCCCAGCCCTGGAGGTGTTCAAGCTCAAGTTTGGAAGGGGGCCCTGGGCAGTTTGATCTAGTGCCTGACCTAGTGGATGGCAAAAATGCTCACAGTAGGGGAGCTGAAATGAGATGATTCTTAATGTTTCCACCAACCCAACCCATTCTTTGATTTGGCGATTATGAAAGCACAATGTTTTCTGTGACTGATCAAAGAGGCAGGCACGGTTTCTGAGGACCAACTTTCTGGGGCTAAGCTTCCTCAAACGTTTCTGTGACTTGGGTACCCTCCTAATTATCCATGGGAGATATTCCTTCTGCTAATCTCTGTTGTGCCTGCTGTGTGATGGATGTACATGACATGAGCTCTCAGTGATTGTGCCCTATGTGTGCTATGGTACCTTCAAAATGACGTTTCGGGGATATCTACTGGATGGATTGTCTGGTGAATGTTGTGAATCTGCCTTCCACATGAACTGAGATTACAGAAACATAAAACAAAAATCTCCTTTTTTTGCATTATCACACTAAACCATTGAACTATTCAGTGAAATGTGTCCTTTTGGTAACATCATCTTGTCTCTCCCACTAAGGCCTTCAAACTTAGGTTACCAAACAGGGTGAGGTGACAAAACACTTAAGGATAAACTAGGGAGTGGCTCTACCCAAATGGGACAAGCTCCCCATGCACTTGGCCATCTTAAGCTTAGACAGTTCATGACAGCTTTTGGAAACCCTTATACTCAGACTTGTTTTGCATCAAGGACCTCCTTGGTCATGCTCAGCACCAGTTAAATCAGATGACCTCAGAGGAAAGAACAGGGAGAAAAGGCCTGGGTATAACCCCTTCAGCATCTCTTGTGGAAAAGTGGTTTTAGTGACAAGCATCTCACAACTGCCATTCCCACAATCGGTCCCCTTGTCAATACGATGACCTTTCAGAGGCGGAAGCTCCTTTTTATTACTCTGTGCACTGGGGTAAACCAGGCCCTGCTGTGTTATCTACTCAATTTATCAACACTATTTACAGCAGGTCCATTCCACTGTCTGGCTTAACTCAGTGCCCAGAGACCCAGCATTGAGAGAGAAGGCGGCTGCTGAAGAGAAGAAATGTCAATTCCAGCCCAGTCCCCTAAAGTGAAATAAAAGAAACAAAGTAAATAAGGAAGGGAAGTAAATACAATATCTCCAGGGTGATTATGTCTATCTAGTCCAATACAGGCAAGCATGAAACCAACAGAAACATAGCCTTATCCTCTTCGTTATCAGCACATACTGAATGTCATCTCTTGGTGGCCTAAAAAGAGAGAATCGTGCCACATCCATCTTTAACGAATATGACATATCTCTCACCTGCTTGTATTTTCAGCAGCCCCAAACTGCTGAAAAATGAGATATGAATGCCTCTTCTCTTGTTTGCCATGAATCACGATAATGGATTAATTTTTTTAATTTTATTTTTTTTAATTTTAATTTTTTTTAAATTTTTTTTTTTAATTTTAATTTTTTTTTAATTTTTTTAAATTTTTTAATTTTCTGTAAGAATTACTTTGGGTAATTTTGTTTTCATTCTGTTCTTCTGTTCTTTGAGAGTTCAAGTTAGCCACCTTTTCTCCACAACTCTCTCATCAGCACATAAGTGCTTCTTCCTTTTAACGGAAAGAAGA
>VXAB01012331.1:239-12684 GCA_013399175.1 Odontophorus gujanensis
GGAATTGATTGGAAATTACATACCCCTTATAGGCCTCAGGCAAGGGGTCAAGTAGAAAAGATGAACCATCTATTTAAGCAACAAATAGCCAAAATACGCCAAGAGACTAGTCTCCATTGGTATCAAGCTCTTCCTATAACTCTCCTGTGGATAAGGGTTAAACCTCGAAGTAGGGAAGGATTAAGTCCCTTGAAATATTGTAGGCCTTATCAAACATCTGAGAAAGGGGACCTCAGGCAGATGGGAGAAAGTACAATAGGGCAATATATGCATGCCCTGGGACATCAGCTGCAGAAAATTAGTAAGGGGGTACTATCCACTCAATGTAGGGAACTAGATCATCCAATCCACTCTATTAATCCGGGAAACTGGGTATATATTAAAAGTTTTTCAGGTGACCCACTGGAAGAAAAGCGGAAAGGGTTGTATCAAGTCTTACTCACTACCCATACCACAATCAAGATCAAGGAGGTACCTGTGTGGATTCACTACTCCAGGATTAAGAAGGCCCCAGGCACCAAGTGGACAGACAACCCCAAAGGACCTCTGAAGCTTATCATAAGGAAACAAAATGCTTAATATTTATGTATCCTGTAAAACTTTAACTTTTGCTTTAGCCTGGCCAGAGAATACTTATATTAAGTTAACTGAAAAGCTTAGCGAAGCTTTGAATGTCTGTGATTGTTGAGTATGTACAGCCCTTCCTAGAGGGGAGGGAAGGGTGCCAGTTTATGGAATAGATTGGAACTAAATTGGACAATACCAGATTGGGTGACAAATCAGATGGTAAAAGATGGGGGAAGCTATAAGTATGGGGAAGAAAAGCAGTATAAATTGGGAGAAAAATTTGACTTATTGGTCATTACTAACACACGGTCCATTTTTATAGACAGAAATAATGATAGCACAAACCCTATAAACGTTAGATGGAGAAATCTGATGGGTTTGGGATGCAGTTGGGAGTATGGTAACTCTGGGATGGTAATTGAACAGCTAGATGGCAACAAGGAAGCAAATGTGACCCTCGGACTAATAGCACTACAACATGGTCCAGAGGTAAAGATATATTAGCCATAGTGGGAATGGAGACAGCATTAACGAAAAACAGGCAAAAGCTGTGTATGCTCCCCTTTAGATATTGGTGGCTGTGTGGAAATGGATATGCCCGTAAAATACTCCCACTGAATTGGACCGGGACGTGCATGGTGGGATATCTGATGCCTCAGACTAGTAAGAACTAAAAGAGTAAATAATCCACTAATTGAAAGCCCCTCAGGATTTCATAGTTTTGTTCGGTGGCTAATTCCAACCTTAGGAGTAAGCGAATTAGAAAAAGCAATAGCGAATGTGTCAGCCACTGTGGAGAGAATTGAGAATGTAACATTAAATGCCATCCAGGGTTTGCAAACAGATTTCTTCTTTAAGTAAAGTAGTTCTGCAGAACAGAATGGCTCTAGACCTTCTTATGATACCTCATCTGGATTTACAGACTTATGGAATAAGCTGGAATAAGCTCACTAACTGGCTCCCTAATTTAGCCTGGCTAAAGCAACTGTTTGTAGCAATAGTCGTGCTGTTTATTCTTATAGTGATAACTATGTGTCACGTGCAATGTCTTCTCTGGTGCTGTCAAAGGAGCTTAGATGATTATGCCACCCAGAAAAGAAATCGCATAAACCACCAAGTAGAATCCAGGAAGTATTTCAGGAAGGCGATAATGGACAGTAGTATGCTACAGGCAAAAGAATTTGCCTGTTATATTGAAGAAGGGGGATTGAATCATGAGAACAGCTTCTCTATAGTAAAGACAACTGCAAATCATCTAGATGGTTGTTGCGGCGCCTCAGTGTCTCTGTTTATGGTTGTAAAGATAAGCAGAAATAGGGGCAAACAGTCTTTTTCGGGGTACGGCTTGGAGAAGCTGATCACTGCAAAGGACAATAATAGTGGTACATGGCACCAAAGGTGCTGCCCCTTGTTGATTTATCTGTTGGGCCAGATGTGTTACACAAACAACAGAGAAGGGTATCTCAGTTGAAGGTGTTGCCAAGTCATCTCCTGAAAGGTACTAAAGCTTAAAATATATGGCAGCAATATCTTCTGGCCTCTTTTGTGAAAGATGATTCACGTAAAGGAAACTGCAGACAGTGCAGTGAGTAGAAAAGGAGTAGAGAGTTGTGTTTTTGTATCTGTATTATCTAATAATATATTACACTGCACATTTGAACTGCAGTGCTTTACCGGAAACTGACTTGTTCCCATGCAGCAGAAGACAGCACAATAAATGGGATGCAAAGTCATTGAAACACAGTTCCCTCATACAGCATATTAAAGATTTTGTTTAACTGGCATTTTTGTTGGATGAAAGGCAAAATTATGTGCTTTCATGAAATTAGATTACAGAAGAAGCATGGAAAAATATAAGAAAATTTTAAAAATTACAAAATCGTGTAAATGGTACGTCATAACAGAAGTATTAATAGTCTGGTGCAAGCCTTAGAACTAAGTATCAATACATCATTCTTTTCTAGTGTGATCTGGACTAAAAACACTTTGCTTGTGTACTTTCTCTTTTGTGGTGGTGTTCTTATTCTATAGTTTATGGACTACGTGAAAGCTATGCTGGAGACTGTAGTTAAGACTTAAAAGGTTGTAGCTGACAGAGAACTTAAAACCTGGCCAGGTGCTCACAGTAATAAAAGCTGATTGATTTTTCTGCTTGACCGCGCAAGTTCCTCTCATTTGTAAGGGCTAGTTTATAAGTGAATTTTCATTGTTACTACTTGTTTGTCTGTGCCTATCCAGGGGTCACAAACAGGTTAAGTACCCTGCTGCACTGTGATATCACAATCCAAAAAATACAACTCAAGTTTACTTATAATGTAGTTACTTCATATGTTGGAGGATGGGGCAAGGTGGATGGACCTTGGTAACAGTGGATCCCTTACATGAGAAGTTTAAACAAAGATTCCCTTCTCTGAAAACTACATTTGCAATCATTTACTGTTATGTTTTTTACTAAGTTCTGGGTAGATACCACTCCCACCTCTCACTTCCCCAGTGGAGATTATGTCTTTGACTTTAGGCGTATAAAATGTCTAAATTAAATAAGACAGTGTAATGGCAGTCTTGTAATAGTAACTGTTTTTATACTTTCCTTCAAAAATAAAATTTTATTAATAAACTAATAAAGGATTCTGTTTATTTCAAAGATATTTTCTTTTATAATGTAAGAAAACGTGTGAAATGTTTCTGACTGAAAAAAAAAGTAACTGGAGAAGGACTACTGCAAGGTAAAGTAGAGAAACAAGGACTGAACAAAGGGTGAATTAAAAATTAACCTTCATCGTGATTTAAATTCCTATTTATTTTTAAATAGCATTTAAACCATAAAGAAATGCTGCAAAGCGTTAGGAAAATATCTGGCCAAAGCTTTATATTAACATTTATCATGTACCACTGTAGGGTAAATAACCGCCAAGAATGGCACTCAATGAAAACAGTACAGAAGATGGCATATTTTAGTAGGCCTATAAAGATCATATTCAGACAAATAGCAAAAGAGAGTGGCTCACCTTTATGATGACAGAGGCTTGCCATTGACTCCACGTGGGAAGGATCTCCAAGAAGAGATCCTTTCCTGGTGGTGGTCAGCCCTTAAATGGAGTTTGGGGAGAGGTGGAGCCCGGCTCCACCCCTTCGAATCACACAGGTATATCACCTTCACCTGTGCGCTTGTGGCTGACTCAGTGCTCACCTCAGGTGACCAATCAGTGGTTCAGGCTGTGATTCAACAGTTCCCATACAACCACATTATAATATTCTTGCAAAAGCTTAATCCAAAGATAGTTACATTCAATTAAATCAATCTAGTGACATAAATTTAGTTAGTCATATGCATAGATATTTGAAGTATTATGGATGCAATTTCACTATTATTAGAAACACCTCCCCTTTCATTATATCTTATCATTTAGTCATGGAAAATCTTTTTCTACTTTAAAAATGTATTCCTTTGGCGAAAGCAATAAAAGTATTTTATATTTTAATAACATAACCAAACAATTTCCAACACTTACATATATAATTCAAATTAAAGAAGAGAAAAAACAGTTTAAAATATATGAGGGCTGTTCTGAAAGTAATGCCTTCTAGTTAATCGTTTCATGACGACAGAGGTAGATACTGTGGTTGTGGCAGTAGAAGTGTGCAATTGAATTCTTACATGCTTAACAAAGTTGCACCAATTGACATTCATGGATATTTGCTGAATGTTTATGGAGACCAAACAGTGGATGTTAGCACAGTGAGGCAGTGATGCATTTCAGCAGTGGGTCCCCTCTACTGGTAATGATTTTGAGAGAAGGCTCTTGTCTTTTGTTCATTGCTGATAAAAGTGCATAGCTAGTGACAATGACTATGTTGAAAAATAAAGTTCTGTAGCTGAGAATTTGCTCTATCTGTTGTAGTTTTCTGTAGAAATAAATAGGAATTGTTACTTTCAGAGCTATCTATGTACCATGATCCTATTTAAACACTCAGAATAATGACTCTCTAAAGCATCTAAATGAACTTAGATCAGAAGTTCAATTGGATTAAGGTTATATAGCTTCAGGAAGCAATTCAGTTTGGTTGGATTGGTGTTTCAATAAATGGAATGACACCAAATGGGTGGCAATGAAGTGAACATCTGCTGTAGGCTACCAGGATGAGGCATTCCACAGAGAACTAGAAACAGACTCATGTTCAAAGGCATTGGTCCTCAGTGAAGTACTTTAACCACACCAACATCTGTTGGAAGGACAACCTAGTAAAACGTAAGGAATTGAGGAAGTTTCTGTATAAATGGCTACTTTCTGATCTAGATCATATAGACACCAATGAAGTGAGATGCTCTGCTGGACCTTGTATTCACAAAGAAAGAGGAGGTTGTTAAGACTGAGGTCAGCCTTGGCTGCTGTAACCATGAGATGGTTGAAACCTGAGAGCAGGGAGGAGGGTGAAAATTTAGAACAGAACTCCTGATTTTGGGAGATCAGAATTTGACATCTTCAAATATCTGCTTGACATAGGGAAAAGTTCTGGAAGGAAGAGAGGCTTGAGAATGTTGGTTGATATTTAAGAATCACCTCAACGTAGCTGTCTGTTCCAACAAGCAGTAAGTCGGACAAAAATGCGAGGAGTCCTGAATGGATGAACAAGGAGATCCCAGTCAAGCCCAAACACAGAAATGAAGTACACAGAAGGCAGAGATAGATAATTTGAGAGGAATACAGAGTTATAGTCTGACCATGCAGAGACAGTGTTTAAAAGCCAAAGTTGAACTGCAATTGAATCTGATGAGGAAAGCAACAAAGTGAGCTTCTGTAAGTACATGGGTGGCAAAAAGAAGACTAGGGAAAATGTGGGCAAGTTACTGATCAGGGCAGGGGTCCTGGTGACACAAAACATGGAAGAGGATGAGGTACTGAATGCCTTTTTTACCTCAGTCCTTACTAGCAAAATAGGACTTCAGGAATCCCAGCTTACAAAGACTAGGGGAAAGTATGGAGCAAGGAAGAAGTACCCTTGGTAGAAAAAGACTGAGTTGGAGAATACTAAATCAAAGAGTACATTTGCATGTCTGTGACTCCTGATGACATACACCCATGAGTACTGAGAATGCTGGGTAGTGTAATCGTGAAGCCAGTCTCTCTAATCTTTGAACAATCCTGGCAATTGAGAAAAGTGGCTGAGGACTAAAGGAAAAGAAATATCAGTCCTATCTTCAAAAAGGGCAAGAAGGAGGGCCCAAGAAAATACAGGCTGCATGGCATCAACTTGATCCCTGCAAAAGTGATGGAAAAACTAATCCTAGAAATCATTTCCAGTCACATGAAGGGCAAGAAATGGTCAGTGGATTGAAAACTATCTGATAGAATCTATAGCATAGGCAGTATGAGGGCTTGTTGAAGGCCAGTAACTAGCAGTAAACCCCCTGGAGTCAACATTGGGTCCAGTCCAGTTTAACAGCATTAATGATCTGGATAATGGGACAGAATGTGTCCTTAGCAAGTTTACAGATAACACAAAAGTGGAAGGAGTGAGACTTTAGCAGACAGAAAAAATGGACTGACAAACTCATGTTGTTCTAGAAGTGTAAAGTCCTGTACCTGGAGAGGAATGATCCCAGACACCAGTATATGCTAATGGCCAATCAGCTGGAAAGAGCATGAGTACCCTGGTTGTCATCAAGTTGAATGCAAGATGTTGATGTGTCATTGTAAGGAAAAAAGATGGGTTGCATTAGACAAAGCTTTGCCAGCAGGTTGAGGAAAATGATCTTTCCACTTTAGTCAGCCTTGGCAAGGCCACACCAGCAGTCCTTTTCCAGTTCTGGACTCCACAGCACTGTCCCTCCTTAGGTTCCTAACCCAGGCATATCTGACGTGCAGACCTCATGCAGCCAATCCCATCTCTGGGATTTAAAGGCACCCGTTGCTCAGCAGCAGCCAGACCACCAGTGCGCTTTTAAACCATGTCAACTGAAACCAAGGCATGGGGAAGGCAGTGCTGTGCAGTGTTGACTGAAGTGACAGCAAAAAATTGCATGAATTTTGATACACTGGCTAAACACTGAACAGTGAAGAATATGCATTCATGCTTTCTGTTTAGATAATGAAATTTGGACATAGAATCCTAGAGTCTGTACAAAAAGGCAAAGAAAAAGAAAATATAACCACTGTTTGAAGTGTAGCACCTTGCAGCAAATACATCAAAAATGCCATTACATGAAAAGCTTTAGTGCAAAATGACAGTTCTGCTAGATAATTTGATGGGTTTGCTAGAAAGTACTCTGCCAAGGGAAATATTCTTTATAAGATAGAATTGCCTTTAAACCCTAGACTTAGTTTTATATTCCTATTAAGAAAAAAAATTACACATCAGTTTTATGGGACTTCTGTAAGAGGGAAGTAAACTCTTTAAAGAAGCTGATGGCATGTAAGCCATGCAAGGAACATGTGAAAACCTGAAACTCAGGTTTTATTGGAATTCACTGAAACAAAAATTGAAGTACATGTTAGAATGAAATAAACTAATGAAAACTAGATAAACTCATTCTCTTTTCTGAATCATGAATTCAAAGGTTTTTATCTTTGTTGCTAAAACCACAGTATTTAATTCTTTTTGAGCTGTGACTAGCATAAACTTCAAGTTCAGAAAGGATTGTTTTCCAGGGCTCTGAAATTTTCAAGCTTAGTTTCCAGGAAGAAAGACTAGAGTGAATGCAATTATGTTCAAATGGTCTGCTCTGCACATGTTCACAAATACATTCAAGATAGTTCTAATCAAGAGGGATTATTTCTTAACCTTAAACAGCGGCAGTACATTTGACCTTACATCTGTTTCTACAGATGATATTTCTGACATAAAATATTTGTAATCTAAGGCTTAGATTCAGGGACTGTAGGTAACAGCTGAATAGAGGTATATACCAAGCCACAGCAAAGTCAGCAGGCTTAGACTTATGACTCTTGTTTAACAGTATTTAGGCACCCTGATACATGCTTGATTTAGTACATTTATTCAGCAAACAACTGTAATGTTACTATTATTTAACTCGTGTTGAGTTCAAAAGATTTGTGGTTGCTCTCAGGTCACCTTTATTAATTGCTCTTGCCACCTTTAAGCTAAGTGAACAGCAGATCTGCTCTGATAACTTCAGAGGCTAAGTACACAGTTCATGCGTTAGAAGGACAAAAAGCTCTGGAGATGCTCACCTCAAACAGCTCCAAATTAAATCAGAAATGTCTGCCACATTATTACTGAAAGGTCATGTCCCCTGTTTAATACAAAAAAAAAAAAAAAAAAGGAACCAAACACTTCTCTATGACTCAGTAGGAGCTTCAGTAGATTATCAGTAGATTACAGAAAACAGAAATTAGTAACAAGTTGATACAAAGCTGATGATAACTGATGATACAAAGCTGGGAGGAATGACTGACACACCAGAAGACTGTGCTGCCATTCACCGAGACCTGGACAGGCTGGAGAGTTGGGCAGAAAGGAAGTAGATGAGCCATGGGAGCTTGCCTACCACTCGCCCTCACTGAGCCACGGGAGCTTGTTTGCCCTTGGGACATTAGAAGTAGTTTAAATGAAATTAATTTTTCTCTTGAGATATCATGTCCTCTTTCTCAGATCAATAACTTAATTAACAGATAATGCTGGCAAAAGTGTTAGTTTTATAAGATTTTCTTTTTAAAGTGACTTTAAATATCACATGTACATTTTCAGCGCTGGATCCTTACAGTGCTGGTTAGATAAGTCTCTGCTGAAACTGAAGAAACATACTTTAAATTAATACATCTGTCATATAATTTTGACAAATATTTTTAAGTCTGTGTCATTCTATACCTGTGTTACCAGTTCTGTCTATTTCTTCCTTTTATAAATAAATAAAAGAAAACAACAGACTTCAGTTGTTCCTCCTGGCAACCTGAGAGCAAGTCAAACAGTTTGATTTGAAGGTTTTTTCCCAACTTTACTGAGTTTACATGTTTTACTGAACAATACGTTATTCTTAAAATCTTACTTGATATGAATCTGCTTCAGGTTCCAAGCAAAGTTGTGGAAAAAGCAGACACTTACATTTCAGCTCCAGTTTGATGAAGTCAGTGTTCCCCAGGTTCTCAAGAAATACTCCATCTGAGGCTGATGTTTTGAAATAGAAAGAGATGTCTGCACTAGTCTCCCCTTGGAAAGTGGAGAAGTGAAGGTAGGATGATGATGTGATGAAGGAAGCAGCATTCCAGTAGTTCCCTGCAGGAATGAGACAGACAGGAAAGAAACATTTAAGTGTTCTCTGGAAGCTGACTTGAAATTCAAAGCTTTTAGTGTTAATATATGCTACAGCGCTGTCCATACTGAAAACAAAACATTACATCTTGCTTTTATTACTTTCCTCTTTTCTGGTTGTGTCAAGTCTATTTTCTGATGGTTGTATTCTCAAATTCCTGATTTATGATTTTGAGTAGTACATTAATGTGCTGTTGAGAAAAGTCTTCAGTACAGTACAGTTACGACAGTAAACACAGTAGTGACACTGAATTAACAGGTGATAAGTCATAAGAACAAAACACTGACTCACGTAAGGCACAGGTCTTGCATTTGTATATTGCCTCATGTAGAATCTGCCTTCAAAACTACTCTACATGACTGCAATGGGATTGCCTGGTCACAGCCTGAACCAGTAAATGAGCACCTGAGTGACTAGAGTGCAGTAGTCCAGATCCACCCGTCCTCTCTCTCTCCCTCTTGGTGGTGCTTCCGGTTGTGCTTCTGGGAATGCTCAGAGCCTGCGCGGGTTGCCCCCCGCCCCCCGCCTGCTCCCTTCCTTCCAGTGTGCCAGAGTTCGAACAAGAGGCGGCTGCACTCCTTAATCCAAACGGTTGCCAGGAGGGGTGAGTTAATTCCCCTTTCCTTTAGTATCTTGCTCTATAGCGCCTGTACCTTAAATGAAGGCACTGTCACCACCATTGTTTACTTTACAATGACAATAGACGTTTCTGATCTTGATGTACCACAGAAAGAATCTAATAAATGAAGCTAAGCTGTACAACCACAATTAATGTAAGCCCCAAAGAACCCTCTAATATGTTTCCACTGGGAAAAGATTGTCATTAATGATATTCAAGCACTACAACAGAACTTGCTAGCAATAGAGTCAATAATTAATGCAAAGTAGCTTATGTCATAAACATAAAAGTTTCATAATATATAGGTGTGATGCAATGGAAAGCACAATGACAGCAGGGCAGTAAGATGCCAGGCTGCAGCAAGGGAGGATCCACTCAAACATGACAGCAGTGGATGTAGAAATAAGGGAAATAAACTCCTTAGCTTCAGAAGGCCTGTAAGATCCTCAGGTAGGCAGGGATCTCCAGATGAGATACCCTCACCTCCATTACCAACCCTTAAATAAGGTCTGGGAAGGAGTGGATCCTGACTCCACCCCTTCTGGACACTCAGGTGCATTGAATGCATCTGACCTACCCTGGGTTGGCTCTGTCTTCCTACCAGGTGTTCAGTCACTGGTTCAACTCATGTCTTAACATTTCCACTATACTCCACCCCTTCACAGTTTAAAGCAGGTTAAAGGTAAACCCTTTCCATTATGGTGATCCAATACACTGTGACACTTGTACAATTGCCATCACAATGTAGATTGCAAAAATATGAGAATTGATGACTGGTTCATGCTTAAGATCTGTATTCCTTCATGGGCCAGTACTTGATTATTTTTCTGGATGCACACAGTTGTTCAGATCAGTTAAGGTGCAGCTTGTGTTCCATCAGTCTCACATAGTCCATCACCAGGTGTCACACTGATCTCACTGTGACACTGGAGTGTCTTGACGTCATGTATCTCCTCGCAGTGACCCTGGAGACTCACTGGGAGGCAAGTACTATAGATGTTTTAGAAGTACTAGAAAGGGTAGGTCTGCCCTCCATGGCAAGATACAGGCTGACCTGGGTCAGCCCTTCAACTTGCACTAGGATGTGCCCTGGCCATAGGTATCATACCTCTTGGCCTGATATCTGAGGCTGCATAACTATATCAGGTACCAAAAGGGGGAAGGGTCCTGACTTGCCATAGGGATGTGATTAAGGTCCTCGTAGGAATGAAATCTGGAGTGTTGACCACTATGTCTGCAGCCCATGTGCCTATTACCCAGGGAAACTACCTATCCCCAGCCTCCAATAAGCTGCACAAGGTGCACCACTTTAGTCAAGGTCATTCTATTTTATGGGTTATAGGTTTTCTAGAACCAGATATTTATGATATGAAAGTGAGATAAGCTGCAGCTCAGTGGCCGCTGAACACTCTTTTGTGTGGTACTCCTCTCCATGGGGAGATAGCCATTTCAGGAGATGCTTGCCTGGCATCCTAGCACGGGATTTGTCATTTAGGCAGGAAGAATGGAGGATAAAAGAGGGATCGATCTCCATGAGAAGAGGTGCCCTTCCATCAGAAACATCATGAGCTGATCCCTGCTGCTGAACTCCCTCCTGGGCCTGCTGCCTGAGACATGCTGCTTTCTCCTGGACCTCACTGCTCCTTCGAGGTGTTCTACCATCTGAACCCTCATGAGCAGATCACTTTTCGCTGCTGCCCCTCCCGGTGCTGACCCCTCGCTGCTTCTCCGGTGCTGACTGACGCTGTTCTTGGACTGACCCCATGCTGTTTCTCCTGTGCTGACCCGGTGCCACTACTTTGGGACAACTGCTTGCTGCTCAAGGCTTCCCGTCGCTGTTGCTGTTCTCCCCGCTTCTGCCACCGCTGCTCTTCTGCCTTGGACTATCAGAGCTGCTTGCAACCAGACCGCCCCTAGGATCCTGGCTGGTGACTTACCCTGCATTGTACAAATCCTTGCTTCTTTCCTATCTTTCCTATCGCTTGCCTTCCCTTCCCCATCACCCTTATTGGTAACAGTATCCACCTTCCTCCTCCCCATCTCCCTGGTCAATATTGGTAATAAACTGGTTGGACCAACATTTGAACCGTTGTTTCTTAATCTCTTACCGGGTATACACATAATCAAAGAACCTCATCTCCCTCCTTTATATTGGAGCATTACATGTGTCCTCTAGCAAGATGGGCCATGATCTCGGTCTTATCTTGAAGCAAGCGTCATAGTCTCAGCATGCCTGGACAATATCAGACAGTTGTATGGACAACCCTTGTGTTTTAGCAGGTGCTTACATTGTCTTGCCCATCATGCCACAGCTTCTGATGCAATCAGGGGGCGATGTTCTTGGGTGGTGAATCCTCAATCCAAACTCAAACTAGCATGTTGGCTTCATCATTTCCCAGTGTTGTAGAGGCTAGTGGCCAGAAACATGGTATATACAGTACTGTGTTTAACCACATTCTGTATGTCTAACCATGTGTCTCTGACCTGGATTGGTTGGACAGGAATAGTCCATTCCTAGGTGGCCCACTGTGCAATCCAAAGAGTGAACCCCCAGTGCACAGCTCAACTATACACACAGATATTCAGTATGCTGTCACTGAGTTCCTTCCTTCCCACCATCCACACAGCTCACAGTTCTGCCCATTGGCTACTCTAACCATCCTCTCCAAATCAGATTGCTTCAACTGAAGAATCGTATGCCACTGCTCTCTTCTTGCTCGGATTACCCATCTTCAGGAATAGGATATTTTCCTTCCCGAGTGGAATTCTTCTCTGGTGGAGCAACAGTTTTCTCTTCGGGCATGTCACTGGTGATACATCATCAGGCCTAGGATCTTTTAAAGCTCATATTTCAACTGTGACAAAACCAGACCACTCCTCTGGCTGAAATAGGCAACTTGTACCATCCATCCTGGGAACTTGGGTGGGGATCTTTCACCTACCCCTGAATTGGCATGGATGCTTTAACTATGTCATGGTTTTATGAT
>VXAB01012332.1:0-59942 GCA_013399175.1 Odontophorus gujanensis
AATCTATGAATCTATGAATGTTGACTGTCTGGTAGTGAGGTCAATTTCCATCATCTCCAAATCCTGTAGGATAACTGGACTTTCTGTAAATAAACAGCACAATGTCATACCTGGGGTTCTTCACCACAGGAGAATATTTCAGCTTCCCTGAAACTGATATCAACTTATTCTTCATTTACTTTGGAAGGGGACTGGGTAGGCATGATGGAATAATGGTCCCTCAAGGGTACAAAGTGCCTTTGGAAATCCCTGAAATCCCCCCTCAGCCTTCACAATAAACAACTTTGGTACAGAACCTTTGAGACTCTGGGTAGAGATCAAGATGTCAGCTGGGCAACTTCAAAGATTGTCCATCTTTATCCAATCACCTTCCTGTTTTCAAGGTGTGCACATACTATTATATTACTTCCAACAAAATTTGTCTTCATTGTCCTTATCCCTATCTGATTTTGAGTGTTTTCCTTGTCATCATTGGCAGACACATTGCTCTCACTTCTGTTAAAATAAAATAGAAGTGATATTCTTAAGTGGACCAATGCTATTTTGTCGGTCTGGGATTGTGAGACCTTCTGCTTCAAGTTTTCTGTTGAACTTTGTACAGAATGTAATCCATGCTCCAGTTCTTCACTCACAAAATAAAGCTGTGATACCTTCTGTCTTGCAATCTTGCCTGTTCAGTTCCTCCAAGAAAGAAGTACCCCAAATATTGTTAGCACAGTGCCTAGCCTACTAAAATCTTATCTTTGGTTGCCACTTGCTGTCAAGTAGCATGCATGGTAAATAAATCAGACCATCCCCATCCCTTTTCTCCTGAAATGAGGCCATACATATAAAGGGGGGCTTCTCAGCCCCTCTCTCCATTCACAAGTGACTGGTCATCCCTCTTCTCCAACCCCTTTCACACAGTATTTGAAGTCTCCAAAGGCAGACTGGCAAGATGGGTGGCCCTCAGACTGGATGACCGAATCTATAACTCAACTCTTGTTCTGTCTAAAACAGTAAGTAAAAACAAGAGTAAATGGATGTTGGCATTAAGCCTAATGCTCTTGAGGGGATTGGAGTTCTAACAGAGACTGAATCCATGCTGGAATCTGGCCTAAAGCTCTTAACAGACACTGAGACATGGAGGTGGACATTCATAGATGCAAAGCTGCAGGATTACCTCCTATTTTTCCACTTCACTTTGTTATAAAATTATGGAAGAAAATGAAGCTTATGTCAGAAATTATTTCCTAAGTATCGGAGGAGTCCCATGGGCTTTGTTTCATGGTAGTATGTGTACATCTTTGGATGTGATTACACATTATGCTCATTATGCCTAATAAGCAATAACTGCGTTTTAATATTGCTCTATAACAATTCAGTGGAGCATTGAATCTTACAGGAAAATTACATCCTTAACCATTTAAGGAAATCTTTAATGAGGCTTTTCATTTGCTTTTGAAATTTTCATCAATGCACACATCTCCAGAAGGAAGTCTGAAGCCAACATTTAGAAAGCACTTGTTAAAAAATGGGTAAAGCTTGCTAAATGTAATAGCTGCTTGCGAAGGTCAAGGAAGAGAAAACTGTGCAGGGTGGGAAAGAGAGCCTCTGAAGTAAAATTTAAGTGCTGCAGGTCATAGTAGTTGATGACATTTGTCACCTCTGATGAAACTCCTGTTATGTTTACCATATTATCAGTGTAATTTTTATGGATCTTCGATCTCCGACACAAACTAGCCTGTACTGATGCTGAACCAAGTGAAATAGGGTTCCCTCTGCATAGCCTTTCTGGCTACATAGGCCATACATTCTAGCACATAGAAGCCTGGTTACTCCAACATGATTGTGGGCCTTGTGAGCACAACAGTAGCTAAGCACTCCTCTGGATGCTACTCACAGGGTGGCTAAGGACACCTCACCTTCCCACCAGCATTGCGTGCTTAGAGCCATAGGGGAGTAGCTCTCCTTTCACTCAGCAGCTGTGTTTGTTCCAGTCAAGAATGTCATCCAAGGAAAGGCAAAATGACCTACTTAGTCATTCTTGCTCATAGAAAAACTGAAGATGCCTGGCAGGGTGCTGAATTCACCCTGCTTACCTATGCTACAGTCGTATGTTCAACATCATGGGATCTGGCATTCTGAATTCAAATCTGTTTACAGTGCTTCTGGGATGTTGCCAGAATCCATGTGGTACTTATTTTTGGTTGACACGGAAAGGGAAGTACTTGTAGTGTGTATGTGCAAATAGTCTGTCAAGTCGTAAGGCTGGGATAGAAAATATTTTGTCTGGAGGGAAGTAGAAACAGGGACTAGGAATTTGCTGTAAGTTTTACTGCTCTGCAGCAGAAGTGGGATTTTTCAGTATGTGTTTTGTGCGTGACACAGGGATTTTGCTGCTATGTTTTACAGTATCTGAGGATTAGAAAGGCTTTTCTTGTATGAGTTACTTTCTGTGTCTCTGGAGATAAAAAAAGATTTTGCAATGTATATTACAGTCCGTGGAAATGGAAACCATTCACCCTGCATGTGCACTCTTGGGTGATTTTGCAATCTTTTACATTCCCCAGAGAAGGTATTTTTTGATGAGTTTGTGTGCTGCTAAGGATTCAGGTGGCACACTGCTAAAGATGTCCTAGACACATTGCTGAATTACATTTAATGGACAACATGTGCTAATGGAAGTCTGGATGAATTCTGAGATACCACTAGTTAGATGTCTGAAATTACCATGTACAAAAGTGAATTCATGTCCAGATCAGTGAAATACAGCAAACTAAAAGTCCTTTACTAACACAGGGCAATCACCATTTGTCAGTAGACAGAAGACAAAAAGGTATTTCTGTGTTTCCATGGCTGTAACACTGACAATATACTTGCTGTCATATCAGAAAGAGGTGAATGGCACAACTTACTACAACAGACTGAGTGATTTCCAAAGGCTTTTAACCAAAATAATGGGAAACTGTATTTTCTCCACCAAATACTTCAAATTTAGAACTACCCTGAGCAGTTTTCTCTCGAGATTTTTCCACTCTCACATTTGCCAGGTGAATACTCCAAAAACTTGAATCATAGTGCTACCAACCTACAGAGGTCTGGTTTCCTGTGTGACCATATCACCAGTTCCCAGACCACCCATCATCATGGAATATGAATCACAGAATCTTTGGGTTGGAAAAGACCACTAAAAACATCTAGTCCAACCATCAATCCACTACCACCATGCCCACTAACCATCTCCTTTAGTGCCACATCTCCAGGCACTTCTTGAAAATCTCCAGAGACGGTGACTCCACCACCTCTCCGAGCAGCCGGTCCAAATGCCTCACCACTCCTCCTGAAAATAAGTTTTTGATTTAAAAAAACCCAACATCTGGCAACCATTTGTATTAAAAAATATGCTTTATTATTAGGAATAAAGGATTACAGGAGCATTTGAGACTAAGTAGAAAAGGACAAGCTTCTGCTGGAGAAAAAAAAAAAAAAGCAATACAAAAATGTATACAATCACCAAGGTTGGAAAAGATTTTCCAGATCTTCCAGTCCAACCAACCACCTACCACCAATATTTCCTCACTAAAAGCCACGTCCCTCAGTTCCATATCTCCCCATTTCTTGAATACTTCCAGAGACAGTGGCTCCACCACCTCCCTGGACAGCCCATTCCAGCACCTGACTACTATTTCAGAGAAAAAATGTTTCCTAACACCCAATATGAACCTCCCCTGACTCAACTTGAGGCCGACCCCACACCTTCCCTTCAGGCAGTTGTAGACAGCAACAGGTCAGGTCATTCCTGAGCCTCCTCTTCTCCAGTCTGAACCATCTCAGATCCCTCAGCCGCTCCTCATAAGACTGACAACTCATTAACAGCAAATACCAAGTTCAATCCATCCAAGGCTTAGAGCATTTCAGTAGAGCAGAAATGGTAGTGGACCAAAGCACATGTTGAAAAACCCAGGGCGAGCAGTTGTCTCTGACATAAGTGATGACACGGGTCAGCTCCTTCCCCACACCAGAAAACCCCACACCACCAAGCCAGCGCTGCAGCACTGCCGCAGCCCCACCAGACTCGGTCGGCTTCGGATCCCGGCTCGCCCCGCCGCCCCGGACCGGCCGCCGCGCATGCGCTCCATGTCGGCGGTTTCCGGGAAGATGGCGGCGTGGAGGGCTGCGCTGGTAGTGGGTGCCCGCGCTCCGCTGCGGGGACGTCTGCTCGGGCCGCGGCCCGCCCGGAGCCAGCGGCGCCCGCCCGGCTGGAGGATGGCTGCCGCCGCCGCCCTGCTTGGGGGAGGCTCGGTGGCGGCGTGCTACGGCGGCTGGGGGCGGCCGAGGGCGGGCGCGTTCACCGTCTTGGCTCAGGTGAGCGGCCGCTNTCGCACGATCTGATCCCGGCCTCACTTCGTTAGTGAGCACTTGGCCCTTTTCTGCAGTGGATTTTCGCCTTAGCGCTGCTCGGGTGCCTGGCCGTCCCGACGGCAGCGTGGTGGTTGTGTGTTCTGGTGGGCTGTGCTGAGCTGTCCTGTGTGCTGGAAGTGTCTCCTTTCGCCGTACCTGGCTTCGGGTGCTGTGAGACAGACAGTAGGACACCTCTTTTCCCCTTAACAAACAATATTTCACAAAACAGCACTTCCTTCTTTTATACTTCATCTGAAATGCATGACACGCAGCAGGCAGGATGGCATCTGGTTTGCTCAGTACCCTGCAGTGAACGTTGACATGTACCTTGTCTTAGAGTATTTCTACCACCCAGGTTGGGCTCCTGGTCTATTTGCACCATTTACAAAATAATCTTATTTCATATATGTGTGGGACTCTTGTGTAAGTAGATATGTAGATATGTAGGTATGTATAAAATGTGTTAATGCAGTGCATAATCATAGACTCACAGTGTGAATTGGTTTGAAAGGGACCTTGGAGCCTATCCAGTTCCAACCCTCTGCTGTGGGCAGGGCTGCCACCCACCAGGTCAAGCTGCCCAGGACCCCATCCAGCCTGGCCTTGAACACAGCCAGGGATGAAGACTGTTGAGTTGAAATGGTAAAGTTTTGGTGCTCTTGTGTTCTTGGGCTGACTGCGGTGTAATGCAGTGACAGATCTGCAAGTACACTTTGTGTTGTTCTGAGGTAACTCTGAAAATCTGGAGCTTCTTGGCTTGATTCGTTTTTGGAGACAGAAGATTGCTGGGCTCTGCACATGTTACGTGGTTTATTCAATTTGAACTGTCTAGTTTTCTGATAAAAAGATTATTGGATGTCCGATTGTAGTGGCAGACATATGTCTTGTATTCTGCATTGCTGCAATTAATGCTGTGAGCTGTTTAGAAGTACTTAGTGTCATGCTCTATGTGAGCAGTTCCTAAGGGCAATGAGCTGAAAGCAGAAGAGGCTTGTAAAAGCAGTGGGGATGGTGTGTCAGAACCAAAGCAGTGTGCTGCATTTGTTTGAACTGGTTCAGATACTGCTGGTGGCTTCTTATTATTCCTTTAGTTTATGTAGCTGAAATTTGTATGTGTTTGTATTTGCCATTAGCGTCCAACTAGTTTCCACCAAACTAGTTAGGACATTTTCAGCTTTGCACATGATTTATGAAGTTATTTTCTTTCTCTGTTTGCTGACTGACTGTTTAAAAAGGTATAAGGTGTCTGTTGGCATATGTCCTTATTAATGATGGAAACTCTCTACTGTACAAAAATATTATAGCAAAAGCAACGTAATCTTTTTTTATTTTCCCCTCAATCTGTGTAGATATCAGGCTGTAAGTTTATCTATCCTTCTGGTTATCAGTGAAGCTGATAGAGACTGTGCTGGGAAAATCTGGATCTGTTTTTCCAACTGAAAGGAGCTTTCATCTTTTAGAAGGGATTGGGTAGTGATGAGAGCCTTCATTCTGCCAGTGTGACTTAAAATGTTGATTTTTGTTGAAGTTCACTAAAAGTGTTAGTAAGAACAACAGAAGAAACACTTTTTACCCACCTTAGCTGGGTCAAAAGTGTACACACTGCACTGTGCACTGCAGTGATGCCTCAGAAGTTGCTTTTCCATGATTCCATTGAATCATGGTCAGACATGCAGTGTCATAGCTTGCAATTTGTGATACTGAAGTGGAATTGCATGTCCTAAAGCTGCTGGAATCCTTTGGTTAAAACATGCTGTTTTATCACCAGTCAGCTTTGCAGTCTCTACTACCTGAGTAGTAGATCAGGGTCAAGCATCAAGTACACAATGCAGAGCATACGAGTGAATCTGAGATGGCTCACATCAGGAAACTGTGCCATCTAGGCTGGGAGCTTGCCAAGGGACTGTAGCTTCACACTCATGCTCACACATGCTACAAATGGCAAGGCAGCTCTGAACTGCACAGTGCTGCCAGGGGCATCATCTCCTGCCCCTGCTGAGGTTTTTATGGACACGTTTACTTCCTTGTTTCAGAAAGGTTAATACAAGTTGATTCACTCCTGGGAGGAATGTAGCATTTGGTGCTACAGTCTGTCACTGTTTCCAAACGAGAATAAAGTTGTTACCAGTACTCGTGTGAAGTTTTAAGGTGTGTGAAGTCCAGTCTGTTTGTTGCCTTTAGAGGTGATGGTGCTGCTGGGAGTCAGCATCAGTTGGTAGTTAAATATTTGGTACTACTTTCTTGAGCTGAAATGGAAAGCACATCTTGTCCTCCAGAGATCCTTTCCAGGCTCAACCATTCTGTGAACTTAACCAACAGCATTCTTCTCTGTTTTTGCTACTGGTTTCTGTTACGTGATCCTGCTATGATTCTTCCAAATGAGAAGAGACCCAATTCCTGTCCTGGTGGTCTTAAATTGCATATTAATTGTGTTTGATCATACTGAAAATGTTGTGAGAATTCTACTCTCTTAACAATGGAAGATAAACCACTTATGTCTTTTTTAGTGTCTGATATTTATGAAATTCTCATTTTATTAAAAATGTGTTTATTGAATCAGAAAATAGATTTTATGTTTGAAGGAGGGGAGTGAACAAGATACAGTAATCTCTTTGAAGCGTGTTAAGCTGTATGGAGTGTTTCACCCTTCTCCAGTTTTCTAATGTTAGCAATTGCTAAGTGAAGACATGTATGGCAGTGGTGACTCAGTGTTATAGGAAAACTCTTATTCCAAACAATTGCAAAATATTTGTACTGATCAGAACTTGATCTTCAGTTCATTCTTAGTCTGCCTTTATAACCATGGCAAAACTTGTTTTGATACTATAGCCTGACACTGTTTAAAAAATGTGGAGCAGTGTAAAGGATTCCCTGAACAGCAGTTTTGTTCTGGGATGATGGTCTTGGTTCTGATACAGTGGTAAAGACAAAACTTCCCACTGGGGGCCTCTCCACCGACCCAGGGGCCATAGAGGGCACCACAGTTCATTGCAGAAGCTATGGGGACTGCTTAAATCAAATATAGCTCAAACTTTGTCAAGGTTGTGGTAGAAGTACTTCGGGCTTCCAACCGTGGAAGCTGACAAAAATGAGTTAGAAAGCTCTAAGATACTCTCCGTGTGTCTTGGTTGTGCTTTGAGACTCCAAACAGCTCAGTGCTGAGATGGATTAGTTTCAGACAGGTTCTGGTATATTGTATTTTTGTTTTCACTTGGGTAAACTTTTCAGTCCAAATCAATAGGTGATCAGCCTCAAATATGTTACCTTTTTAGCTTATTTTTATTTGCTTAGTCAATTCAGACATAGACATGAATACAGTATGATAATATTGTCAATGCCTCTCATTACTTCCAAAAGGCATCAGTTGTGTGCATGTCAAAAGCAGCTTTTTGTTTAAATTATTTGATGCAGTTTTGTTACAGTAGTAGAAGGAAGAAGTACATTGCTCTCTGCTTCTGATGATTTTTACATACCCTGTGTAACCTGGGCCATTTTGACTTCAGCTCTGTTTACACAACTTTTAGCCCACAGTTCTTCACTTGCTACATTTCTAATTTATTTTTTAATCGTTTATATCTAGGGAGGTACAATGTGCATAACAGCTGCATGTAGAAGGTTGTTGGAATTGGCAGATAGAAAGTGTATGTGCATCATCTGGATTCAGTCACCAAATAGGAAAAAAAAAAAAAAAACACAAAACAAAATAATGTATTTTGTTATAGGAACCACTGCTTGGTTGTAATTCTTGTGTACGTGCTTTAAACTGAGAGGCTTGCTGGCAAATCTTGCTGGAATGGGAATTTTAGTGGGGGTTTCTTTGCAATCTGTTTAAAAGACTGGTTCATGCAAAGGAAGAACATTGCTGTCAAGATGAGGTGTCCTGATAAATATAGAACTGGATATAGTTGCATAAGGATTTGTAGTGATGTATGGAATTGCCTGGAGGAATCTGGTTCTAAAATAAAACCAGAGTGAATGTATATGGCCTAATCTGAGAAATAGACAAGAAGGTTTATGTGATTTGACATAAAACAAATTGCTTGCCTTTGTTTGATCAAGAATCCTAGCGTAGTTTTTGTGTCCTAAGAATGAATTTGTTTGTTTTTGAGTCTTTATTCTATTGGAAATTGAGAATGCAAATGCAATACCATGTATGACAGCTGACTGGTATGCACACAGAATAAAACTAAGCATGTATTAAATAAAAGTATGCAGCATAAGCCTTGATAGAATATTCACGCAAAGGTTTTTAATCCATATGAAATATGCTTCTTGGTGATGGTTTGCAGACCTCAGGGAAGCCTCCAGCTTCAGTTCAGCTGGTGGAAGCCTGACCACATGGCTGGATTGTCAATGCCTAGTAAAACCTATCTAATGAAACAGGACTATGTAAAGGTGGTGGAAATTACCACTACTGTAGTGACTTGGAGTCACTCTTAAAGTAAGGATTATAATTATAAGAATATAATCATAATAAAGAATATAATTATACTCCATCCCTAACTTGGTGCCTTGACATCTTCTCACTGAAACACTGGCAAAGCCAGCAGCCTTCACGTGGGTTCCAGGTTTGCTCCAAGAGCTTCTGAAGCAGCCGTGTTTCTTTACAGCAGGGCCCAGGGCAGGGAGGGCCTTTTGTGGATGTGTGGTGAGTGCAGTCAGTGTTCTTGTCAGCACGAGCAGCATCCCTCTTACCAGCTTCATGTTTTGTTTGTTGCTGTATCTTTGCTGCTGTATTTACTATCCTGATAAATACTGCGTGGCATATTGTCTTAGATCTTGATGAAACTTTAACTCATCATGAAATCTTTCATGTGATTATATGAAGGTTTTTGTTCTCTCCTCGGCACCTAGTCTAGGTTTGGTTTTGTGCCTGTAAATACCTTGATAACATTGTTTCCCCTTAATTCATCTAGAATGAATAAATTTCAGTTAATAGTGTATGCTAAAAATGCATTTTAAAGCAACATTGCTCTGGTAATTAAGTGTTAATAAATATGTGAATCTCACCTAAAAGGAGAGCAATTTGGAATTGTATTAACAGCTCAGCCACCCCTATTTTTTGTTGTTTTTCTTTCCTCTGAAAGGTACTTCAGTCTTTCTGAACTGTTTCTCTTGTGCAGCCAAACAGAGTAACCCTAGCTACCTCTTGTTTAATTCTGTATCTCTGTGTTATGGAAATACTGTATGTATCAGGTGTCCACTAAGCAGTCTAAATCAATAACTGAGCTATTAAATATATCACAAACATCATTCTCCGCATTAGTGGCATACAGGCATTGTCATGTTGTGTGCCCAAAATAGAATGTGATATAGAGAGTATGGAATCTGTAGGGCCATGATGTTATAATTAATTATAGACTTAGATATTACTTATGGATGTACATTTGTTTCACAACCTTAAATATATGGTATCCATTTCAGCATTTTGAATGTGAGGTATTTTTATCCTGAAGTTTCTGGCTTTGAAATTATTCAGTATGCATAGCGATTCTTTGTACAGGTGTTTTCATTGATACTAAAACAACACGTCAAATGCAATCTTAGGGGTCAAGGTTAAAATTTAACTATCTTTCATCAGCTGTCACCAGTGAAATTTGGAGAAAGATGCTGTAACATCATGCACTGGGGCTGTTCATGCAATGGACTTCTCCTTATCTCCTGCACTGGGTACTTTCAGGTCACTCATTTTCATTCTCTGTAATATCATCTAATTTTCTTGTTACTGGTTCCTATAATTATGATACTTTACTTAACATAAGTAGGCTTCATTTTGTTTGAATAATATTCCAGAAAAACACTGCCTAAAATAAGCTGTAATAATGGGGAAAATGACATGAGTTGTGTACATACCGCAGGCTGTATATCCTTCCTGTTGCTCCTGACAGTTGTCAGCACTCTGTGAGCTGGAAGATAAGAGAAGGGAATGTTGCCAGCCTGAAACACCAAGGCAGCATTTAAATTAGTTCCTTAAGGTTTGTGTCCCATTCAGCGTAGGAGAAATTTCATGAGTGACTGTCTTGCAGTGATGAAGTCTATATAAAGCAGTTGTAGCAGATGTAGCTAATAAATGCTGTCTTATCTGCACTGATCCCTTCCTTGTTTCTTTGCCAAATCAGCTGAGAAAGTCCTTAGTCAACCTCCAAAAACTGCAGACTATCTCTAGCAGAGACAAAAAATTGATATGAACTGAAGGAAGGCAGTATTTTCAGAAGTCATTTTTTCTTAGTCATTCCTTTCATATATAGGACACATATATAAGATATATTAGACATTTTCTTTCATGAGGCCTGCTGTTGGAGACACTGCCATATTATATTAATGATGTATTAAATTATGGTGCAATGTTAAAAAATGCTGAGCTTCATATAAAGCTGTATGCATATTTATACTAATACTGTAAGTTATACTTTATCCATGTATTTGTAAGGATATGAATTATGCATATGTATAACACATACTTAAAATACTATGCAAATACAATGTTAAAAAATAAATATAATAGGATGATAATGAAGTTAAGCTCTCTTTTATTTAAGCAACTTTACCTTTGAAAGTGCTGAAGACCTAAAACTATTTAGAGTGAGAACTATAGGGAGGACTCAACACAAATTGCAAAATTTTAAGCAACTAGAGTGTGTCCAGAGAAGGGCAGTAAAGCTGCAAAGGGTGTGGAGCACAGGTCCTATGGGGAGCAGCTGCGGGAATGGAGATTGTTCAGTCTGGAGAAGGGGAGGCTCTGGGAAGACCTTATCTCTCCCTTCAACTGCTTCAAAGAAGGTTGTGGTGAGGTGAGGCTCTGCTGGCTGCACTACTGCTGATACAAGCCAGGATGCCATTGGCCTCCTTGGCCACCTGGACACTGCTGGCTTGTGTTCAGCCGAGCATTGGCCAGCACCACCAGGTGTTTATAAATTCTTATTTGTTGTAAGGCATTATTATATAATCTACGTTTTTCAATAGAGAATGAGTGAGAAGAGTTGGTATGTGCTTTAGTTGTTCAAATTAGATGAACTTCTCGTTCTTAATGCTTAGTTGTTCTTTCTGAGATCGCTTTCCACTTATAAGCAGCTTTTCTGTTATTTTGCAGTGTGTTGTGTCCACATTTAAAACATCCTGGGAAGTTAATAAATTAATTCATTTTAAGTGCTAATGTGTGTATGTCAGAGAACATGAACATTTGTTTCAGTGCTTCAAGACACTGGTTTCTCTTCCTGAAATGTTTGTGTCACTAATGTAATTTAGAGGAAGAGTTAAAAAATATGAATTGCTGCAGTTGCATGTGGACATGTTTTAGCATAAAGTTAGCAGTGGGAGAAATGCAGTCTTTCATGTTCTGGTTCTGTGGTTGGGCCTGGGATGTTTATAAGCATGTGAGAAACAACTGAGTAATGGAAATAGAGCTACTTAGGCAGCATGCAGATTCCATTGGTGCCTAGCTGAGTGAGCCCTACAATGTGCGGATGCTTTTCTTGTGCTGTGACTTGCTTTGTCTGAAATTAGTTCTTTCTAGCCCTCCACCAAATTATCTTGTAGTGCAAGCTGCTATTTTTTTCCTCATTTGTCTGACAGTTTCTTAAGCTCTGCAAACTCTTCGTTTAAACTTGGTATAGCCAGACATTTCCGTATGAAAGCTTTTCAGCAAAATGTGTTGGGAGTAATTTATGGTAGTTAGAGGTGCTTTGTGGTGTGGTTAAAATGTGATTTTTATTTTGCCTTTTAAAGTAAATCAATTTCTGTATTTTGTCAGAACTGGACTTAGGTTTCATAGCTTGGTGGTTAATGCATGTGTGTGTTACTGCTGCAGTATTTCTTTTTCTTCTCCGAAAAAAGAATTGTTCAACTTTTCACACAGTACTGTAGTTAAGCAGTTGTGTAAAGAAGTTTGTGCTTGTCTTAAATTCTCCTTTATTTAAGCAATTTTACTTGAAAAAGTGCTGAAGACCTAAAGGTAATAAACTCATTTAGGCTGTGAGTTATGGGAAAGACTCAACGCAGAGAACAAGAATTGCAAAACCTAAAGCATCTATTATGTGTATGGATTGAAAGAAGTAACGTTTTCAGCTCAGGTAAATGGTCATCATTGGCAATGAACAGTGTAAAATGTGTGAAATGACTTTTTCCTAGAATGCAGTGTTTCCTTTTATTCTGAATATGCTTGCTGTATGGACTGTTCCTGCTCAATCTCCCAGAAAACCATTGTAGGAAATTGCTGATGTTTTTTCCCACTGTAACTAAATTTGGAAAATTGGCTAGGTTATATTACCAAATGGTGTTGCATTGTTTTTCTTAATTTTAAGATTGGTGTTCTGACTTCTTGACTTTGAGTACAAGATATAAAGGAAAATACGAAAACTTCCGTGCACCAGAAATGCATGTGCTAGTTGAACACAGATTTGTATAGCAATAAATAGTGGATTCTTTATATGAACACCTCTATGTATTTTCATCTGCTAATATGCCACCTGTTTGCTGTATGTTCATCATCAGTGCCTTGTTGTATGTGTTGAAGAGGTTCCTGCACAATTCTTCTTGAAATGACAGTCATGCATTCAAGATGTACTGTCAGTAACAATGAGTCATAGTTGGGCCCTGTGCTCTACATCACTTGAAGCAGTTGATAATGTTGCCTTCACTCTGTACTCATTCCCAGAGGCAGAGGTTGGAGGTAGCACTTCCAGTGTATCTGAATACTGGTTCAAACAGAGCAATTATACAGAATACCGTGGCACAGATGACTCTTTTTGGACAAGTATTTGTGAGACTGTAGTTGTGAGCCTAATGGGACATCTCTCTCACTTTATCCCCTCATTGCTGGTCAGTTTGATCTTCCTGGGTGGGGCTGGGAGCTTTCCCTGCAGGACTTGTTCCTCATAACAGGCTCTAAGGATAAGATTGCTCAGAGGGACCTGGGTGCTTTCTCCTTTCCAAAGTCTCTGGGTTAGGGAGCTCCCCCAGCATTGCTGCCAGCATGTGTGGAGCTGCCCCGCAGAGCTGCTTGCTGAAGGGGAATTGCTTTGCTGCTGAAGCAGAGGGGCTGAGTTGGGCTCTGGGTACAGCATTAGAAAGTGAAGGGTAATGGGAGGTGGATGCAGAGTGGCTCTAGGCCAGGCTATGCAGGTCTTACATTCTGGATGTGGTGTTAATTATAATGGAATCAGACTCTTTGGTATAGTTCAGTTGAGTTTGCGATTGCGTGTCGTCTCTTCAAATTCATGCTTTGCAAATCCATTTCTAGCCATTGGAAATATCTGATTGATCTAACTGCTAGACCAGCACAAGTGGATTTAAAAGTTGCTTGCAGTTCTTTGGAGTGTGCTTACTTTGTGCAAAATGTGTTTCTTGTCATCCTGGAAGTCACACCTGTGCTGTTACTTAGCACCAAGCCTGCAGATGGTCAGGCTTCCCATTGCTTCGTGCTTGAAGGACACTCACAGCCATTTAGTAACCCTGTGGATGTTGTTGGCAAAATTGCAGAGATAGAGGCAGTATCCTCTATCAGACAAGATGCTGGAACTGGGAAGATTCCGCAGACTTTTGGTTACCACACAAGCCCTTAAATCTGAAGTAAAAGCGAATTTAAAAACTGAGGTTTTTGAAGAAAAATTGCTCTGCTGGTACTACAGGAACTATAAACTGTGCCTTTTCTGTCAGAAAACCTTGAATAAACAGATAAGAGGATACCAGCAGTGTGTTCAGGCTGTCATGAGATGTGCATCTGTCGATGAATAGGAGACCATACTATGCAAGGAGCAGAGTCCACAGATAGCTTCATAAGAAAATGAAGATAACAGGTTCGCATCACTCATGCCTTTATATTAGCTGAACAATTTGTCACATTCAGATATTTTGCCAAATGTGAGAAACTTCCAAGTATAGACAGCCCATAAAAGCCTCTTCTAGTTTTACAGAGAAAATATCCTTTATTCCATTTTGATCCTGTAATCTTTCTATTTGAAGTAGTACTTCTGTAGTAAAGGAAGCAAGGGAGGAGAAAGTGGATCTGCTGCCCTCCAGAGTTTGTTCTGCTGCTTTTGGAACTGGTGGATGCGTAAGGAACTAAGTGAAGTATCCAGTGATATCAGTCATCTTACAAATGTTATTGTATGCAGTAAGTTCATGAAATAGTGTAATGCATTTGCATTTTCTAAAGTAAGTGTTCATGACATGCCTGACAATGAGAAACAATTAAATTATTGTTATAAAAAAAATCGTTATATATATTTATAAACAATTTACCTATCACGTAACTAACCTATCAATGCTGAAAAAATGCTTTAAGGAGTCAAAGTTTATCTTCGTTGGATGGTGGTGTAGCTGTCATAAATGTTCAATAATTAGAGATCATGCCTTAAAATTGTACAGACTGAATATGAACATTCTTTATTTAAGATAGTGTGTGTTATTTTGATGGTTTTTTGAACAATCAGATTTGATACTTCCCAAGTTAGGAGGTGTTCAAGGATGAAATTCAAATGTTTTTATTAGTTAGTTAGTTTGTTGAACAAAAACAAGGAAATTTCTGAGAAGTACTGAAACTGATCTTTGTTTTCTGCAGTCCAGAAACCTCAGGAGTTAAAATCAAACATGTATTAAGTCTTATTTATAAAAAAGAAAGAAGCCTTTTGGAAATGCCATTGTGGGTTTTTCTGACTATTTGTTTTGTTGTTTTTTGTGGCTGAAAGTAAATGTTTGACTTCTCATGTTTTATCTGTTGTAAAAGCACAATTCTGTGAAAGGCAAGCATATAATAAAGAGATACATCTAAATCTGATGGAGAATAAGGAAGGTAACTGGATACAGCAAATGCTCCTGAAGAAAATAATGAAGTTTTAAGAGAAATGTATTATAACATTTGTCACTTTGCAAAGAACTTCCAAAAGAAAGACTTTCCTCAGAGACTTAAGAGACATAATAGTTGTTTTTATGGAGCATCTGAAAGCTACCTACCTGGTGTAGGGAACCTGCTTTGGCAGGGGTGTTGGACTCGATGATCTCGAGGTCCCTTCCAACCCCTATGATTCTATGATTCTGTGATCTGAAAGGCTCACACACACATAACGGTGTATGAAAGTACAGTTGGTTCACCTCAACTCATGTAAACATCTGTGTGAATTATATCATTACTTTAATTTGCCTGGTTTCCAGTACAATATTAGATTAGAGGTAGAGAGATAACAATAATTTACAAAGTGCTAAACTGGGTTTAAAGTCCTCCTTAATGGTATAGCCTAAAGTATGCATCTCAATTGTGTTAAAGATACTCAAGTTAAAAATAAAGGGGAGGAGGAAAGGCATATCTGCGGTGTCACCGAGGCATGTGGTGAGTTGATGTATAAAGGGAACGTAATGGATCTGCTTGGATTCCAGCCAATGTTGCTTTACACAGGCATTCAGTGAGGCACATTCCGGGGCATTAAGTGCAATCCCTTCCCAAAGTGTAGTGAGCCTTCTGTGTAATTCATCTTCCTGCAGCCTGCTCAGCCAGGGGCTGGACATGAGGCTTAGCCGATACCATTACCACTGCAGCTCCTGAGCAGTCATTTTTTCAGTTCAAGGCAGCATTTGACTTCTAAACAGGTAGCTGTGTTTGAATATACTTTGCAGGCATTTTCAGCTTGCTCTCGTATTTGGATATTGTTTCTTTTCTAAATTGTACACAAATTGTTGTAAGAAGATGGCTTTTTAATCTGCAGTTTTAATTTATAAATACTGTTAGTTTTAGTGTGCAAAATCGAGTGGTAGTAGGATTTCTTTGTAAATTCTCTATCATGTTAGCAACTTAATCTGATACTGCAACTATTTGCTACCTTATAGGAATGTGGAGGAAAAATTCAGTGAGCCATTTTAGTGAGCACAAAGAGAAGGAAAGAGGAATTCTTCATCAGTGGAAGTCATCTGTGTGATGGGAGGTCAACAGTGATAAGTGAAGTGCTACAACAGAAGTCTCTAAAAGTATCCAAAATGAGAGCTTACGTCCTCCAGACTTGGAGAAGCATGATTCCCCTTTTGCTCACAAGCCTATTTTTCTGCATATTTTCCATTTTCATGGCCATTTAAAGTCAATGTGAATTAAGCATGCCCTCTCTTTTATCTCTCCTAATAATAAAAAGAATAAAAACTTTAAAGACATTCAGAAATATTGAAGTTTCTTTTGTGGATCATCTGCTGAGTTTGGTGCCATGTCATGACAAGGGGTTCAAGTGGCCTCAGGTCATGGGAGGCTGGAGAGGAAGCAAAGCTGTTCTGACACCAGAAGCGTTGGCCTCCTAATTCCTGTGCCCAGAGGGATGAGTTACTTCAAACTGCTTTGCAACAAACAAACACCGTTTTGTGTAATGAATTCCTCTGAGGTCGTCTTTGACTCTCAGGGTTATTTGTCCACTTGTTAGATGGGGTGGGCAGAGCAAGTGTGAATGTATAGCTTTACATGTTTGGTTGTGTACAAACCCATTTCTAGAACAAAAATGTTAGGAAAGTATTTAACAAAACCATAAATGTTTATAATATTACAGCTTGTAGTAGCAATCTGTTGTTCTGGTAGCTATGATTACTTTTCATTGTTAATTAAAGGCTGTTTTGTAACAAGAAGCTTCGTGTTAATATTTAATGTCAAGCTGGGCTGGAATTAATCTTAGAACTATTAGTATGCCCAAGGTAACTGTGACCTGCACTTCACTGAGATGTTGTACCTTCAAAATATGAAGTGACCTGTATTTTGTATAAGAGTTAAAAACATCATTTTTAAGAGTCTAATTTACCAAAATCTAACTTTAAAATAACTTGTTTTTCTGATGTGTTCCCAGCAATTAATCCCTTTTCAAAGATGTGCTGCTGCTAGCGAAGCTTGGTAAATCAGTTTAATTTAACTTTCCTTTTTCCTGCCTCCTTAAGAAGACCTACTTAGTTCAGTGCTATGTGATGCTGTCTCCAGTTGTGCATGTGAAGAACTGTGGTCACTGGACAGTTGAAAGTACATAGGAAGGGATTGTGTACTGAAGTCTGTCCTCCGTCATTCCCAATATCTTGCTGTAATAGAAGCAAAGGTCCAAAAAACTTGTTTAATTTGAGGTTGTCATTTCACGTTCTCCGTGCTTCTGGAACAAAGCTATTTAAGCCTGGGACCTAAATAGCTGTTCACAGCTGCTGGCAGCTTATACCCTGGTGATGGTTAGAGCTGCTTACCATGATAGTGGGGAGGCGTCTTTTAAATATAGTATTTTGAGAAACTTTAAACACTTTGTTCCTTGACTAAAGCCCTTGTCTAACTCTCTTTGTATTTCACACATGTAGGAGAAATGACGTTAAGCTCATCTGTTAAATATGAAGAGCCATACTCAACTTATGGAGAACAAACATATGTATGAAATGCACTAGACAGTCTGTTGTCCAAACAGCAGAGTCACATTTAGTTTTGATGAGGTCCTCTGCTTCCGATAGTACAATTTTGTAGTTTGAGTGGAGCTCTTCTGTTCTAGTTCTTTATACTTTTCCAGTAGCTTTCACTGTGCCTTACCAAGCACTTTGATTCGTGGGTCTCTAAAGAGAAATTAATATAAATCTAAATCTAGGGCAGTTATGTTTATATTGAAAAATGTATATGCAAAAAAATAGCTTTTCATCTTCTCTTTGTCAACTGTTATCTCTTCATTCCATAATTTTATCAAAGTAAAGATAAGAAAGTATCTGAATTTTATGTTGGTGCTCTTCTGTAGCTTAGAGTGGGAAGAATGACCCACTGCAACTTCTGACCTACTGGTCTCCATTCCCAGGTAAAAATTTTCTAATTCTTTCTTCCATTTTGCTTCTTCATTCCTTTAGGAAGCATCCCTAGACACATTGGTTTCCTGCTCTGAGTTTCCAGTCTCTTTTTATTCTGTGAATTTTGTTTTTAAGCAGGTATTTGTTTGAGGAAGGGTAAAGAGAAGTATCCTGATCTGAAACAAGGACAGAAAAAGCTACAAGAAATAGGTTAGAAATAATGGAATTTTTGTCTTTCTACAAAAAGTAGCATAGCTTTGTATTATTTTAAAGAGCCAAAATATGTTGGACGCATTGTAACCAAAGCAATTAACATGTTTTTAAAAATCGTGTAATTAATTTGCTCAGATAGTATTGTGCCAGCATAATTGAAGCATTATGTGATTTACTGCTCTGAAAGTATACAAAATCACAAAAGACAAGAATTGGAGTCTATGTAGTACGTAGATGGAAAATATTCAATACGTATATAGTAAAAGCTATACACAAAATATTAACTGCAGAGGAATGTCAGTTGTTAAGAGTTAGTTTAATTGTGTTGACGTGGAAAGGGATTACACACGTCCTGTTCAGTGGCCTTCTGTAACTTATTAGGATTTTTTACCTGCTATATTAAAGATGGCTCGGGCTTCCCTCAGTGGGAGATTTAATGACTAGCTTGAAGCCATTTTCTTTTAAGGAATTAATATTTAGAATAACATTAGCTATGGAGGTAATTAGAATAATTAATGAATAAAATTGCAAGGACTGTAATTTGCATTGCCTAATGTCAAATTTTATAGCTCTCTTTAAAGGTTTTTGCTAATTAAAACGTTAAATTGGTTTAATTTCAAGAACAGGATATGGAAAAACTGATGCGTTGGTTTCTTTGTAGGCTGCATTTGACTTGATCCTTAATTGAAATCAAGCTTGCATTAATAATTTACTCTTTTATCTATGCACATACACTAGTTGTTCAAAAGAACTCCCATGGAATTCCTAATTTTAAAAACTTCTGGAATTCCATTTTATTTTGTGATTAGATTTGCCTATAAATATTTTACCTTATAGTGAATGTTGATGATGTGAGTGGAAAGGAAAGAGAAAAGAGCTTCTAGATGGGATCTCAAGTTCAGTTTTGTGCCCAAACCAGGTCTTTCTAAGGGTAAAAAAAAGCCCTTTAACAAGGACATTAAATGCCTGCATCATGATCAGCATGCTCCACTGCTGTTTGAATTGAATGAAGCTAATAACATTTGTATCTGAGGACAGGCTAGAAGCAAACATTTTTAAATGTGGACATTGTGTCTTACTTTCTGTAGTTTGATATTCAAATTCAGAGCTGTAATTAAGAAGTTCCTTTCTGATCTTTGAAATCATTGTAAAAAGTGGACATTGCTAGCTGATGTGGGAGTGGCATCCCTAAGCTTCTGATCTCTGGTGTTAAGCCTTTTGAAGTAGAAAAAATAATAGCTTAGAAAACCCTGGTTAAAAATTACTTCAAGAAAAATGGATTTAATAAGTGGTTGCTTAATTGATGTGTGACCTGCAAGGTTAGAGATGCCAAACAGCAAAAATACAATGAAAGAGTTGAGCTAAACTTTATTTAAATAATGCTTTCCAATGCTATTATACATACCAATTGTAATGACTATTCTATCCAACATAGTGACCATAAGAGTGTGTACTTTATAATTACCTGTAAATTGCTCAGTTTATTGCTCAGCCCAGCTAATTGCCTTCCTTTTTATGCTTTCTTCTAATCAAGGAGAGAACAAGTGTGACCCAGCTTAGCAATGGCCAGTACTGTGCAGCAGCAGTTATCATGCTTGCTGGTGTTGTGCTGGTGAAATGAGTTTTGGGCTGCTTATCAGGACAAGGCACTTTCAGTTCTAAGGTAATTGCACTCCTTGAGTACTGCTGGGTATGGCAGTATTTATCCGGGGATACTCTTCCTACCCTTAACTGTGTATTGAACATCTAGAGGTGCTTTGTCTGTAGCATACTTCTAATTTTTTTGGATACTAGAATTGCCATTTTTTTCAAAATTTAAGTATACCATGCTTCTAAAATTAAAAAAAAAAAGTGAGTTTTTATAACGTCGTGCATATTTTCATTTCAGTGGTTAAGTTTTCTTTCCCTGGATTACTCAGTTTGTATGTGTCTATACTTGATACCTATATCTGAAAAAGGATAGGGTCTGATGATTACTGATATTTATTAGCTTTACTGTGTGATGCGATGCCATGTAGCAGTTGTGAGGGAAGGTACCATTGTCTGACACACTAACCCTGGCTTAGCTGGGCCACTCGCAGACCATTCACATAGTCTTCATTACTTATCATTAATTTTTCGTGTCACGTGTTCTTCAAATCTTTCACTTGTGGTCATTCCGTACTTGGAGTCCATCTTTAAATCTATGGTCCTTGAAGTAATGTGCTACCCAGGAAAATCAGTGGGGTGCTGGCTTTTCTTGATCTAGGCTTTTATCTGAATTATTTTGAATGCGGTTTTGGTCCAGAAATCTGTTTCTTAGTTTTTGATTTAAGGTCACAAATAATACTGGGCTTTGCTGATATTACCTGTAAAATTATTTATGAAAACATAGTGATTATTATTAGATTTGTACATTGGTTGTTTGGGTATTTTAAGAAAAAATGTACAATTTTTCCAAGCTGTTCTACTTAGCAGATGAAGTATTTAATTAAAAATTATGGAATGATTTGTTATTTATCTAAACCTGTTCCTCACACATGTAAAATCATTGAGATGGAAAATTTAACGTGGAAGAATTAATGTGTATGATATCAAAGTCTGTATTGTATTAATACCATGATTGTCTCGTGTTTCTTGATCAAATACCTCTTAGTGCATCAGAAGAGATTGTTTTCTATCTGTTAGCTTTTTAAGAAAAGGTTAGTTTTCAATGTAGCACATGCTGGAATTTTTCAGGTAATTCTTTTTTAAGAATTTAAATATAGATACATATAGATGGTTGCAATTTAATTGCGAGAGAAATTACAACACTTGAAACTGGTGTGGTAGAAAGATGGTCAAACTAGATGCGACTTGTCATGGCAAAAGGCAAGGAGCAGCAGTAATGTGGTTGAGTTAGGTTGGGTTGAGTTGGTGAAGAAGAAGGACCTTCCTTATGCAGAGCATCAGATGTGGAATTGGGGTTGTACTTTGTTTGTCTGGTATGTTGGCTGAGGTTTCAGTCTGTTTGTTTTAAGGCAAAAGCTTTTACTCTTTGAAAACAGTTTGTCATGTGTACCTTTTCTCACTGACAAAAAAAAAAAAAAAAAAGCTGCAGGTGATGAACAACTGCAAAAACTGGATACAAAGATTTCATAGGACTTAACCTGTGTTGCTTGCTACTGAAGGTGTGTATATTTGTGCTAGTAACGTTGCTGGGTATTCCTTGTCTGTGATTGTAAAAATAATGAATAGATCATTTCAATATAAAATCATTTCCTTGTCTGTGTATGCAGAGATATGTTATTGGTGGAGTACCAATTGTAGGCGCCATTGATTAGTAAGTTCAAACAAAGCTGTGAAGCAGACCAAAAAGCGAATGGCATGGATAATAAAATAATAGCAGTCTTGAGGTCTGTAATTCTTTCATGGATTAGATACATGATATTTTGCTGGCATCGAGTTCAAAAACCTGTTACTTTGCTATTTGTAATTTGACTTCAGTCATGCATAGACTTGTTGACAGCTATTTACTGGAAGTCTGCCTTTGCAAGACGCTAGTAGCCTACTGTGGTGGATATCTAAAGGTATCAGCGTACTAGCTGCAAGAACAGTTCTTCACCTTCATTTGTATTTAAGTATTAGAAAATGAAAACCACTTGCACTTTCAGCAGAGGCATGCAAATAAACTTAGTTTGCCCGGTAAGACATTTGGCTGTTTGATGATGCTATTTTCATTAGTACTGTGCTTCATCTTGCATCTTTAATAAATATCAATATTCAAATGACTTTTTCAAGTCACAGTTTCCTGTGGAAAAAGTGGTCCTACCTAACAAGCTCCTAACTGTGTTTTCAACCTGTTGTGTTGCTGTGCTCCTGCTACCAGACAAAAAGACTTGTCCTGCAGTTGCATCCCTCCTTGAATTTGTCACTGTATTTGCTCAGCCTGATTTGCTGTATCTCTGATCTGGAGGATGTGTCCGGTCTAATGATTTCTTTATTACTGTTTCCATTTGAACTCATTTTGGTAATTAATAGAAATTAACATTCTTATTTTCAGGCTGCATCTTCTAGAGCATGTACTGGTGTTGAAAAACATGTACAAGTGTTGAAAAATATGCAGTGTCACTTGTCAGTATGGACTGCTTCGTTTTCACACTGAAATTGCCATGTCTCATTTGTTGTCTTCCATTTTCTGAGTTATTAGGACGTTTTATTATAGCCTCTAATTGTCTTCTCGCTTACTCATTAAGTTGTTTAGACTTCTTGAAAGATCATCCTCAGAGGGTAATGGCTAATGAGCCATGCTTGATGTGGGAGCCAGTGAAAGTTGAGGACTATAGAGGTCTGTCTTGGGACCCATCCTATTTAATATATTAATATATAGGAGGTGGCAGAGTTCACTTTCTATCAAGCTGGCAGGTAACACCATATTAAGGGGACCAGTATATACTGAAGGGCCAAGACCAACATTAGGCTGGAGCTACGGGCCAGGAACCTTATGAAAGTCAGAAAAGAAATGCAAAGTCCTATACCTTCAAATGAATAATTCCTTGCAGCAGTACAAACTGAGGAGTAACTCTGTAGTAAGAATCTGAGGGTTTTGGTGGACAGCAGTCTGAAAAAGCTGCTTGCAGGTGGCAGCAAAAAGGGTAATCAGTATCCTGGATAGTATTAACAGGAGCAAAGGCAATAGACTTGAGGAAAGAAAAGATTTATCCCCCTTAACCCCTTAACTTAGCATCCTTTAGGTCATATGTAGAACACCACTTACAGTTTTGGGCCCTCCAGTGTATGAGTGACATCAACTAACTGGAAAGAGTTCAGTGGAGAGCCATCAAGATGGCTAGGGACTGGAACACCACCACTGTGAGAAGGGAGTGAGCAACCTGGGCTTCAACCATGGTGAGGTTAAAGAGGCAGTTTCAAGGAGACATAATAGAAACCTTCCAGTACCTAGGAGGTAACCTCTTGACTGGTGACTGAAAAGCCAACAAGGGAAGATGCTCTGCCAGACTTCATACTTGCAGACAAGGAAGAAGTGGTTGAAGATGTGAAGGCTGTAAGCAGTTATGACTGTATAGACCATGAAATGGTAGAACTTGGGATCCTGAGAGGAGGGCACAAGGCAAAGAGCTGAAGCTTTAAGTTACAAATGAGACTAAAGGCAATTGTTGTCCCAGTGAGGAAAGAATTGTAAAATACCAGCATCTCTGAAGAATGAATGTTTGAAATGGAGCTCCCAAAATGTGCATGACAGAAGTTAAAACTTCAGCATTAATGTAAGAGCCAAAAAATCCCACTGTGCACCTCCACCATGCTCTTAACATTTATTATTCCCTATAGAACAGAGAAAACATTCATTGAATCAGAACATTTCATACTTATTGTGCAAAGTCTTTAAAACAATTATGAACATGTAATTATTAATTTCCTCACAATCTTTTATTTGACATGCATTCTCTGCTGTATAGTTTCAGAAATTTAATTCATACACTTAAAACCCTATGGGTAAGATGGCACTGCTGTTATTTTCTAAATTAACAAGAGGCAACGGTTTTATGAATGCATGTTCTTTTAACACTCCATTTGTTGTAAGTAAAGCAGCACATACTGGTAAGAGGTGGGAATACTTTGAGCTGCTGCTGTTGTCATCAGATGGTGTTCCCATCTCATAGAATCATGGAATCATTTGAGTTGGAAGGAACTTTTAAATATTCCCATTTCACAGTACTTATGTTAGAATGCTATTCAGCATTCCAAACTTGACAGCGTTGTTGGACTATGTCTAGTCCTGTGGGGTTTGGGTTAGGTTTTTGAAATGTAATTGTCTCGATGTGGAATGATAACATTTAGGATTACAGAATCAACAGGTAGTCATTATTTCAGCACTAATGTTCCGGCTATTCAGAACACAGATTTAGAAAGAATAGAATTATGAACACAGACATGAAAATAAAACCTGAACAGAAAATATGTATAGGCAAAAACAATTCATCTCAGGCAATTCCAGACTTGCAGAAGTGCAAGCATAAATGGAGAGATGAAAAATATAATTAGATCTCAGCAGGTAACTTGGGGATGTCAAATGCACGGAGCTCTGCCTTTCTTTGCTGGAGAAAATTCTGTTATTTTTAATCTTTCATTTAATATACAAATTTTATCCAAACTCTTAGAGAAAACTTGCCGTTGTCCAAGTTGTTCTTAATTTGTACAGGCAGTATTACTTCCTCCATTATCTCCTTAAACACAGTTGTCAGTTGGATTTTGTTAATATAATAGGAGGTTTTTTAAGCTCTCATTACAGTTGTATTAGATTGTAGACTTCTTTTTCTGGAACTTGAAATACAATAGTAAGATGAGTTCCACTGTTATTCTTGGTTGCCCTAATAGAAGCGTAGCACTTGAAATTCTCTCTCAAATTTCCTTGTTCTTATTGCATTCTGGTATGCACCATATTTTTGCCAGAATTATCTGAGTTGTAGGACCTAGCTATACTCAAGTTGCTGTTAAGGGTTACGATCTGAGAAATTTCAACGTTTGTCATCTAAAACTGTAAGTTTTATGGTGTATTAATGCTCATGTATTTTTCTGTCGTCATAATTTGGCTTATTTCGTTCCTTAGTGACTTCTTTTTTTTTTTTCACTTGACTTTCCTCTCTTTACAGCTTTTGGAATTGCTGTTGCCATTGCTGATCTTGTGTGCCAGCAGTTCCCTCCTCACAGGGAGTGGTGGGGCAGCGCTGAGCTCTGCTCTGTGTGACAGCGACAGGGCCCGAGGGAACGGCATGGAGCTGTGTCAGGGGAGGGGCAGCTGGGGGTGAGGGACAGGGTCTGCACCAGAGGGCGGTGGGCACGGAACAGGATGCACAGGGCAGTGGGCACGGCCCCGAGTGCTGGAACTCAGGGAGCATTTGGACAGCGCTCTCAGCTGAAGGGGTTGGAGTTTGGGTGGTCCTGTGTGGAGCCAGGGGCTGGACTCAGTAATCCTTGTGGGTCTTTTCCAACTTGGGATATTCTGCGATTTACTCTGTTGTCATTGCTGTGGCTGTTCTCCAGAGTCTCAGCCATTGTGAACAGATGACTCAACAAAAGTGATGTTTCAAGTACAGTTTCTTGCTCGTACACCATATTCAGTGTGTGTGTTTTTGGAGAAAGTTGTATCTAAGTCTATAGGTTTACAAGTTTGAAGTGTAAGATTATAGCAGTTTTGTAGCAGCTTAAAATACACAAGTTGCCTGGTCCTATGGTGGAGAGGACACTACAGACCCCTGTGCAAGGAGATCTCTGTGGGATGGTGTGTTCAGTGATGCTGAGAGCTATATTTCTGTTCTAAGCTTGAAATAATGCTGAAGTACAAATTGTCTGGGACTTATGTTTTGGTTCCCTTCAGCAAAAGAGTGAAAAAATTCTGCAGTTTGCTTATTTATGCATGTCAAATCAGTACAAGTACAGTCCATCTAAAATTGAAGTGATATTTTTGCCAAATGTCAGTAATAATAGTAGTAAAAAGTAAGTAATAGGAATATAACCTCTCTTTTTCTGCACTTTATTACATAATTTTTATTTCTCATAAAATTTACTGCTGTGTTTCATGGGGTAGGCTGAAAGCAGGCAAATATTTTTAAATAGCATTTTTTAAATTTCCTATCATACTGAAGAGTAAACACAAACTACTTGACATTGTGTACTTCATAAAGTGATTGTTTATGCTAGAGCCATTATTCTCCAATTGTCAAAATGTTGTATATAACTGCTTATATGTAGTACTTGGCATGTATACATGTGCTTGTGTGTTCGTGTAGGCACAGACACACACAGACAGCTGGGTTTAAGTCCTTCAAGGCAACTGTGGTTTTTGTCATAAAGGAAATCAGTACATATTTTTTTTACAAAGAACATGTTTGTGATTTTGCATAGTGTGTTGCATTTTAATCTCACAAGGGGTTAGAAGCAATTCTGTCCTCAGATTGGCCCATGCTCTTGGTTCCTGATGACCCAACAAGTGGCTGTGTTAATGATTTTCACATATGGTAGTACTATACTTTGTCAGATATGGGAAAATCAAAGCTCCCATTGGCTCTCGTGCACTGTGTCAGAGAGGCAGAGGCACATACTCCCTTTGTTTCATAGTTCCAACTGTTGTGGTTCCAAATGCACAGGTATGGTTGTTAGGCTATTTGTGATGTAACACATCTGAAATCCACGTTATGTGTCATGATCAACTAATGTGCAGGAAGCTTCACATTTCAGGTTTCTGGGCCTGGGCTGCTAGCACACTTGAAGCTTCTGATCTTCTAACAGTTTTAACACTTCAAGCAGTTACACTGATGATCTTTTTCAATATTACCCATCTTAAATTATTTCTGCAAGGCGCAGGAGAGAAGAGCAAAGTATATATTGCCGTCTTAAACCTCTTGTAGTTTATTGTTTCCTTGCTGGAGAGTGTGAGAAAGCCATTTTTCAAAGAAAACATCATTTTTCTTACAGCATCAGTTCACTTCTTAGTTGTTGTCATGTATAATCCCTTCCCAATTGGGCACCTTTCTGAGTCCTCTAATTTTGTCTTGCTATGCCTGTAGATTGCCCATCAAAATAAAGAAGCTTTAATAATTTTCTAGGAAATAACTATACTAAAATAAATTACTCTGTAATCTTTTCAGAGGGGAGAAGTAGATTGAGCCCTAGATACATTTCACAAGATGTAATCCACCTTGTAGCTTATCTTCAAACTTTACATGCTGGATTGTTTGGTGGGTCCTTTTTTTGTGTGTTTTTTGGGTGAGTTCCAGAATTAACCTCAAGTGTTTGTGGTTTCAATAGCTCATGTGTGAACACAATCAGATATCCATACTCTTAGTCAGGATATCTGTTGTTTAATTCCTGCTGGCACAAAAGCTTGAATTTATAATGTTCAGCAAAATAGCTATAATACACCCTGAATAAATATGCTGAGTGCTGGCCAGGAAGCATTTCAGAGAGTTGGGTGAATCTCAAGTACAAAATCCAATGGGTATCGTGTTTTTATGGAATGTGAACAGCATACATGATACAAAGTGGAAAAAAGCATTGTATCGTGTGTTGGGGAAAAACAAATGATACTACCGAATTTCTCTCGAAGTGATGAAGCGAGGCTAGTGCAGGTTGTGGAAGATGATCAGAGAGATGTATTCTGGTGACGTTCTATCTTTCTACATTTCAAAAAAGGCAAGTAAAGATGTAACAGAATCACAAAGTCATTGGTGTCGATAATGAGGGTTTGGACCTCTTTGGTTATTGGAAAACAGTCAGGAAAGTGACTCTTTGGTGGACCTGTCCCAACTAAACATCAAATGAATAGACTTCTGGATTCCAGGACAGCAGGTCCAGTATGAACTAAGAACAAGAAATACATAGAAGGGTTGAGAAAAAATACATAAAAACGTCTATTTTTGTCTTCCCTGATGGAAGAAGTCGTAAGGAAATAGATGAGTGGTACACAAATGGCAGAATGCAAGAACAACAAAGAAGTTAGGTAAGTGGGCAAGCTTTGTCTTCTGAACTAAGTTTGTAGAAAATATCACCACTCTTAATCATTTTCTGCTATTCATCAGCTGCCTATTGCTCCCCACAACCAAGTCACGTGAGTGTTCCCAGTCCTGCTTCAGGCAAAACTGACTGCTTTAGCATGCATCACTGGTGATAAAACGGTAATGAACAGTGAAAAGGAGGGAAGGGAAACTGCCTCCTTCAGCTGGAACATCTGTTTGTGGAGTGGATGTCTGTGATCTTAATGAAAGGGCACTGTATCAGTTTCAAAAGAGACCTGCCATATTCATAGGCCAAAGCACAGAGCAAGAAAAAATGAGTAGAACTACTGGATCAGGTAAAGAAAGTGATGCATGGTAAAATTATTGTTTGGGCATGTGGCGCAACTTGGAAGAGGGAATGGTGGGAAGTGCAAAACAATTCAGAAAGAGCAGTAGATATTTAGGAACCTCAAGGGTAGCTAGAGTCCTCTGGGGCCTCAAGCCTAAAACCCTTCTGTAGCAGGTAAATGTATCATGTATAATTCAAGTCACAAATTGCTCTGCCTCCATTTTAACCCATTGTGTGTTTTGTTTTCATAATCCCTTAATTGGAAGACTGATCCAGAATTTCATGTTGTTTGGGGCCATCTTATTTTAAGCTTCATTTATTTCTGGTCCTGTTAACATTTTTAAAGCTATAATTGTTCTTCTTAATAAAAGAAATGTGTAAGAATTTTTGTTTGGTTTTGGTTTTGATTCAAATCCAAACTTTCAGAAATGAAAAAGACATAATTTAAGAACATGGGAGGTGGGTTATGAAGGAAACATAGAAAATAATTGGAATTTTAACTCCAAACCAGAAAGGGAAACTATCAGGCAAAGACTACAGACATGGGAAAATGTAATTACCTCACATAAACTGAAGACTAAAACGGAATCTCAACTACTTGTGAGCTCAGAGGGAGTAGCAGTGCATCCTGCAAGTGAAACAAATAAAGCTTTGTGAAGTATATTTCAAGGATTGCCCTGTCTGAAGACAAAGAAAAGACTAGTGTTGCATATATGAAATTCTGAAGTGAAACATTTTCTGGCTAAAAAAAAAAGAAAAAAAAGAAAAAAATTGTCTTCTGTTTTTAGATTATAACATTTACTGTGTGTATTTACAGCAGAATGTCTGTAGGTGTATGAGCACCTTTGAAGTGAAAGCTGAGTTTGGGTCTGGATATGCTTGTATCAGAATGCCATTATCACCTGACAACCAATGCTGAAACTTCAGTGGGAGAAGTATTGCAGGTGGCTATGATCCTACTTCATTGCTCTCACATATTATGATTTTCACAGCAAATTTCATTTGAAAAAGCCGTTAGAAATAAAGATGCAGAAAAGCACAAATAATTTACCATTTTTAGATGGTGTCAGACTAATGCAGTGTTGTTACAGTGATTTTATTGAGGATGCATACACAAATATATTCTTCTTTGCATAAGTTTTAGCTTATAAACATTCCTTTCTTGGGATTTTTCCCAGTTGGTTCCTAAGTACATGATATGAAATGGATAAAGCCATATTAACTCATTTGAAGCAGCGCTGCCAACATTTACTACTCGTGTTAGCCAGATCATTTTCTAAGTCATCTAATAGCAACTTGATCTTTGAGGAATGGTGCAGGATGGATTGAATAAATGCACCAGTTGTCAAAGGGGAGGGAGGAGTCGGGGCAGTGAGTGCAGTAATCTTAATATTGAGAAAAATGGTTTGTCGAACTGTTCTTATGTATCTAAAAGGTGTTGAAAAGATGAATAATTGCCAGTGTTGTCAAGAATAAATAATGACAAACTAGTTTGATTTCTCTATGATAATATAGTAGAACCTGCTAATAGAACGTAAGTGTAGCTGCCACATGTTATGACTTTAGTGAAAGGCTTTAGTTAGTCTTCTGTGATATTTTCACAAGTGATGTAGATAAATGTGGTCTAGGAGAAACTACTGTACACTAAGTGCAAAAATGGTTGGATTAGTTTTGCTATTAATTGTTAATGACTTTCTCTCAAAATGAAAAGATATATTCAGTAAGGTTTCTTTGGAAACATGCCTAGAGTCTGGTTCTTCTTTCCATTTTTTACCTCATGAACTTGATGACAGAGAGTAGTTGGAGTCATTGTGCAGATAGCACAAAACTGTGAAGGGCAGTAATGGAGAACATGATCACATTTCAAAATGATCCTGAAAAACTGGAAGAATAATCTGCAAACCAATAGATGTAACTCAGTGGAGGTGAGGAAGCATTTACTTCTGGTAAATTATAGCAGTCCTCCAGAAAAAAATTGTATTATTTTGATTTGATAGCACTGTACTACTGATCAAAGGGTGCCCCTTCGTCTGGAATCTATAGATAAGAGTGTAGCCAATAAAATGAGCAGAGTCAACCTTATCCTCAATTCAGTATTATGGGGGACTCTGCTGGAGCCATGGACTCCATGTGAGGAGTCACCTTTCAGGAAGGACTTGGACTCCTCAGAGTCTGGACGAAGGCTGCATGGGTGATCAGAAGGGTAGAAAACATCCATTGGAGGAAGAGTAAACCACTTTCAGTTCTTCAGCCTGCAGAGAAGAAGACATAGGTGTTCTAATATGTGAAAGGCTGTTGCAGGAAAAGTAAAGAAATAATCTCTTGTGCCAGTAGTAACCATGATAAGTAATATAAGGGCTCATACTGCCAGGAAGGACTCCAAAGAGATCTTAGAAATAACTTTTGAAATGTCAGGTTTATGGAGCAGTGAAACATTTGATGCGGTTTTGAATTATTATCATCACAGGGCTTTGACGAGCTGATTAAACACACTTGTTGCTATAGTTTTTCCCATACTTGGAAGTATTGTTGGAATAATATGTACAGATACAGATGACATATTCGATCTGAGGCCGGATTAATTCAGCAGTCATGTATGTACTACTCTTCTTTAATTGATCTTCCTTGAGAAGGAAAAGTAAGAAAACTTTTTTTTTCATGATAACCAAAAAAGAAAAGTTTGTTTCATCTGTAAAATCTTTTTTCTTTCAGGAAGATTCTTACCCATATTGGATTAGAATGAATTCAGACATAATATATGTGAATCAAGAGACATTTTATTTTGAAACATCTTTTTAATGCTCAACTAGGAAGTTGCATTTTAGCAGTAGGTGACTTCAGTTTTAGACTATCTGTTAGTGCTTGTTAGCATTCAGGCAGAAGTCTGTCACTCACCTTTTTCTGATTTCAGCTTTAAGAGGAACTCTTCAACATTGCTGTCAAGATTATTTTATTCTTCTAACACTAACTTTACTTTCTCCATTCCATCGGGGTGGTCTTTTTATACATTTTTTTCCTGTAATCTGTATATACAGAAAAAAAACCCTGTATAGCTTTATTAAAAATTCATTGCCGTTTTGTTTGACAAAAAGCTAAACAATGCATTAAGCTAAGTTGTCTATTACACTTCTATTTATGACATTGTAATTACATGAAAGATAGCATTAACAATAAGAACAAAATTTATCATAGAATAGTGCTAATGCATTTAGATGCAATGAGAGTAGGTTTAATTATAGTGCATTTAGGATCGATATGCCGAGGGCAATACACTTTACAACAACATACAAAAGTTTAATAAGCATGAAACGTCAGAACAATGTAGACTAAACCTTTCCTGCATCTGAGAAGCTGAAATGCAAAGAAGTTTGTATTTATTGCCTTAGGTAAAAAAGTCTGCAGAAACAGATAAGTGATGACAAAGCTTTGATGTTAATAAACCCAAATGGAAGTCAAAAATCAAAGTGTGTAAACGGCTAGGTTATAGAAAGAAAGATGACAGAGTTATACCCTGTAATTAGGTGTAATTTGTGCTTTTGGCACAGCTATTTGTCCTGCATGAATGAGAGGCTGTCTTATGTTTTCTTGTCCCTGTATAATAGAATTGCATTACAGACACATCCCACTTCAAACCTCCCTGATTTTATTTTTTTTTCCCAAGAACTACTTGAAAGGAGTGTGCATGTTTCTTCCTTTTTATGTGAGTGTTGCAGTCAGTTTGCCATTCCCGGTACTTGAAAATAATCATGAGCTAAGTGCTTATAAAACACTTGCAGTGAGAAGCAGAGTAATAATTCTAGTAAAATGCAACCAACTCACAAAATGAGTTTCTACCCTGAGTATAAATCAGAGATGCTTACATGTTATACAAGTAAATTACATCAAAACTAGAAAATTAATCATCCAGTTTTAATTATTTAATGAGTTGTTCTGTTCAACAGCTGCATAATTGGTAGTCTCATCCATATTTTAAACTGTTGTGGAACAAATTGCTGTTAATTTTATTTAGTTGATTCTTGTCTTTGTTTTATGATGTTTCTGCATGAGACATCAATTTCTCAGTGGTGAAACCTATTTTGCAACCGTCTTTCTGTCACACACTGTGAATACTTTAAAATAAATAATTCATTGTACTTTCTGTGTTGCAAAGAAGCTGAAGAGATCTGTGGAGTCAAAGAAGAGTGCTGATTTACTATGTATCTATGTATCTATACAGGTATCATTTCTTAAACTTCCCTCTTTAGGAATAGTTACTGTATTTTTAGATATGCTAAATTATCTTTGTCTTTAATAAAACTACCATACGGTTGGCTACTGAGGCGTGGGTTTAATCTCTGCTGTGAAGTTCACAGTTGTCATTTGATGGGATGTGAAATCCCCTGCCAGAGCACCTTTTACTTGTCTGCATTACGCATTTGAGGTTGTAAATCCATTATGTGCAATGTGAGAACTGACTGCTCCAGCAGTGCAAAACCACTTGCCCATGCTCATTTTCCTCATATACATGAAAATGCATGAAACAAAATTAAAATAAAATTTTAAAACCCTTATTTTTATCTTGACCTGAATAGGTTTTTACTCTTTTTTTCAGTGTCTCCTGCTTTTTTACTTCAAATTTGAGCATACCGTGTTCATGAAATTCTCAGAACACTGCAGAGTGGTTACATGGCAGTGATCCCCAGTGGCACGAGGTGGCTTTCTGCCTCCTGGATGTGTCCTGTCTTCTGTTAGATCCTTAAAAGGATGTGTGCTTATATTATAGCGCTTGAATCTGTCCCTTTCTTTTCACTTGTCTTTTCAGTTGATGAAGCTTTTTTCCATGAGTTCAACCTTGGAGGACAAACTCCCTGGTGGGGAGGATTGCACACTTGATTCGTGCATTTCCTTTCTGTTTGAGACAGGGGGGCTTCAGTTTTCCTTCTGATGATATTTGTTCATTCAGAAGTGAGGGATTCCTTCTTCCCAGCCCAGCATCATCCCTACTCTCTTACATGGCCCTCTTTCTCCCACTATCATATCCCTTTCCAGGAACTGCCGTTGGCTATAGTGGGGAAGAGGATTTGCCAAGTCTGTAGCATTTCTGCTGTTGAAGGAATGGTCTTCTTGTTACAAAACCAGTTATGTAAGTATTTAATTTCAAAGGTCACATTTGGTAAGCTAAAATGGATGGCTAAAATTTCTGGAAGCCCACATGAGATATTAAAAAAATAAAAATAAAAAGGGCAAATCCCCAAACTCTATTTAAACTTTTGCCCATGCTGTCAGTACTTTAAATTAGCTTCAGAAGATTTAAGTGAAAAGTGATACTTTTTGATATGATGCCACTGAAGTAATTTCACATCTTATTTTTGAGACTGAGTGGGATTCAGTATAATTCCAAAAAGCACAGAGAGTGTTCCAGAAATACAACTTCTAGGAGAAATTCAGTAATAGTGCAGTGACCTGGTGCTTAACAACTGTAGGTGCTTGTAGATTTTTCACATCACTACAGGATTTCTGCAGCCTTAAAATTTCAAGAATTCAGACAACCTTGTGCACTATGTATATTCAACAGGTGTCAAAAGCATACATTTCTTTCTACCTCATCTGCAAAACCACTCTGTCCTTTAAATGCATTCTGATCATTTTGGATAATATTTGTTAGTGACACAGAGATGGGTGTTTGTCATCCAGTCTCTGAAATAAGAAAATGCTATCTCCAGGAGAATCCTAAGTGTGGTACATGCTGATCAGTTACTTAAGGGCTTTTTGTTTTCCTCTTTTTTTTTTTCCCATTGAGACCCACTTTTTAATTTGATCTGTAGCTTTTAAGCTGTGTTTTCTATCTGCAGTGGAATGAAAAGATTTGACCTGTACTTGTCTGCTAAGTCGAGTGGTAGATCTGTGCTCCAAACGGTTTAGTTCATTATCTTTTTTTCCTCTAACACTGTGAGCTAAGCATTCCCAGACAGACTTGTTTAAATCTGTTTTTGGGGCTCAGATACATGTTAACAATTGTCACTATTCTTGATGTGCCAGTGCTTGTTAAGTATTAACACAATTTTGGAGTTACTGGCACCACTCTCTCATAACAAATTGACAACTCCTGTGCAGCTAGCAAAATCAGTGCTAAATTTTCTGAAGCCTGCAGTCTATAGTCATGAAAACATGCTCTAGCTTAGGGTTGGTATTTCCCTTTCAATGTTTCTGATCATTATTTGCTTTCCTCTTTCCCTTCTACAGTATAATAATTTAAAACTTTCCTAGATCTGTCTCGGTAAAGGTTCTTGCTCAGGCTCAGTTTTCACCTGGAAGACAGAAACACAGAAGGACGTGGAGCACATCTCCAGATACCATTGCTCTGCAACTCTTTGGGTCAAATTCATATCCAAGTGTCTGGTGCGTTTGTATGACTTCTGATTTTTTCCAGTTAATTGCCCAAATTCATCATACTGCAAAGAAAAAATTAAAAAAAAAAAAAAAGGAAAGAACAGAAAAAAGAAATTCTTCTTAATTTTTCTCTCTGAAGTAAATGAGTTTGTGAGATTTTTGTCTACAAGGGATATATAGAAATTGAACTTCTTTGCTTGATTTTCAGTAGAGCTATTTTCTGTTTTCTGAGTGAAGGATTTTCTGTTTTGTTTTGGAGTGTACCTTGATACCTTCGGAGTACTTCTGCTGTTCAGGGAAAAAAAAAAAAAAAAGTCATATATTTGACCTTTTTCTTCTTATTCCTTTTTTATATGTCTCTGAATATACAGCTGCCAAATTTTCTAATGATTTTGTCCTAAATTTGGACTTACACTGTATGGTAGTATTGTACTCTTTCAATACTGATTATTTCCATTGTCCTTTTCCTCTGCTGAGGTACTATAACTTGCTGAGAACAGAGAAAGTATCTTAATGTGAAAGGAGAACCGGTTCCCACATATTCAGAATTGATGCCTCAGTCAATGTTAAAATAAAAAAATGTGTATATAAGATTAATCCAAATATGTAGTTTAACTCTTTTTTTTTTTTTTTAACAATGGTTGCTAAATGTATGTGGAAGTGAATGTAGAATAATGGATAAATTATTCTTTTTCAATATTTTACTGTAATTATGTTAGAGAATGTATGGGGATGTTATCATCTGGAAATGGCATAAGGCAGGTTTGGGGTCTTTAAAGCTCCTTTGTCCCTAATGATGATTACTCTTGTTCTACGTGGAACTTTGAGAAAGCTGTTAGGTCAGTGGCTACTGTTCTTGTACAAATCTGTTCCCACTGAAAGGTGATGGTAGTTGCAAATCAAATGTACTTAGGTGATTGTATTGAATAGCTGGGGGCTTCCATCCTCACTCAGTGTAAGGCATGATAGTATTTGTTCTTGAGGAAGTCTCAGTTACTTTCATCCCTAGAATCGATGGTGTGTGCTTGAAGAGGCTGATTGCAGAGCCTCAGTGCTCTTACTAGTTGTGATTCAACAGTGCCTTTTACCAGCAGTTCACACAACTGTAGATTTGATAAGTGAAATTTAATGCCTATAGGTTCCATTCAGATTTTTATTAAGATCGTTTTCTTTGGTTTTTTTTGTCTTCTTTCTTATAGCTCTACTGATAAAGCACATGAGAGGTGTGCATTTCAGATTCAGTAGTAGAGAAAGAGCAGTAAGAGTTTATTTGGTTATGGATGCATTTGATCCTCGTAAGGTTCTAGGTATGTACAATTGTATGGTTGACATATAGTAATATTTTGTTTAATAATTTCTGAAGAAATCAAAATCAGGGGAGTAGACAAGAAAAAAGGCATTGTGGAAACAATTTGGTAAATGTAGTGCAGAATTTGGAATCATGTGAAGGATTCTTCCAAAATGTATTGCCTTTTTTGTTTCAATAAAATCTGAAACATGAAATTAAGCTGTGTAGAAACAAACCTTTGTTTCAGTGCAAAGCAAAATCAATGAACCTAAACATCATAGAATCATTGAGGTTGGAAAAGACCTCTAAGATCAGCTAGCCCAACTGTCATCAGCACCACACCTGCTAAACCACGTCTCAAAGTGACAGATCTAAACAGTTCTTGAGCACCTCCAGGTAGTGACTCCACTACCTTAGCACTCTTTCTGAAAGAGAATTTTTTCCTAATAATGATATATTTATCTATAACTCTGTGTGTATGCTGATATTTCCTTACCTGAGCTTGCTGAGAAAAAAAGGAAGAATCTTCCCCTAGAACTGCAGTATTGTCCTGTTAACATGTCTGACATGGAGGAGGCACTTAAAGAACTGAGGATAGGGTGGTGCAGTTGTTTCACCTTCTGAGCCTGTCTTTCCTGTTGAGAATGTTAACAAAAAGGCTAGGTTTTCTTTGTTTAAATCAAAATGAGCCATTTAAGATTTAAAAAAAAAAAAAAAAAAAAACTGCTGGTTTTAAAAGCAGAATCTTTTGTACAAAAATTATACCACACTTTATTCAATGGAGTAAATTTATGCTTTCTCATGCTTTGGTATCACCATTTTCTGCTTTCAGATTGTGACCCTGAGTACATAAGAACTTACCAATAATGTTCCTTTCAAGGAACTTTTATTTATTTTGGATTTGAGGTGATTTTTTTCATCATTGCAGAGAGCAAACATCTCTGTTCATCTCTGTCATTTCACCTATGCATGTAATTCTGTGATTTATATTCTTCAGTGCCTTTGGATAGGAGCCTAGTAAGTATTCTTAAGAGTTTTGCATCTGAGGTTATGATATTTAGGTCTTTTCTAAATCAGCTTTCTGAATTAGCCTTTTACTCAGTTTCTAATACTTCTCAGTGTTAAGAATGCCATAAAATTCTATTCTGCTTTTTAAAGAAGTAACTGATTTTGTCCCTTTAAATTGAGTGAGACGAGCTTTATGTAAATGCTGTTGTTTTTAGCTCAAATTTCTGGAGCGCACCACAAAAAAATCGTCTCTTTTCTGTGGCCATTGAAAGTGTCCAGGAAAACGTACTAACAAATGAGGGTTACTTATGGCAAGCCAGCACTGTTGAATTAGAAGCTATATTTCCAAGCCTGCTTGTAAGTCTTCACAAATCCTATCACAATGGAAGCCATGGAGTAACAAAAATATTGTGAAACAAATGCCTCCTGGGTGGCTAATTATTGGCATTCTTTCCTTTTTACTCAAAGGGAAGCTCTGTATTTTCCCTGTAAAATGCTGTCTGACTTGAGAGCAAGAATGCTGTGGGGTGGGGAGCTGGAATCTCTTCAGTGGTTCATTTGTGAAGGATTTCTTATTTATGCTTCTATTTTATTAGGAGAAAAAGAGTTCTTATAAAGAAGCGTATTAAATCCTTACTATCACAGAAGACTGTTTTAATACCTTGGCATTCCCTATTAAAATATCATGTAAACAATTATTGCATTATTTGTGCTGGTTCATGGATGTTCCAGTTTGAAATAAATGTTGAATTCAGAAGAACAGTTAATACACAATCTTAATTTAACATACTTTGTTTAGATGAACTAATGGAGTGAAAGGGCTTCTCCATTTGTTATACTTTCAAGTGAACGCCCAAGCTTTTCTGCTGATTTCAAATACAAATTTATCACATTACTGTTTATTGTGCGCTGTAGAGGTTGCAATTATTTCCTGTATCAGCTCGATTATTAAATATTTCAGATGCCATAATATTAATTAGAAAATGGCCGTGGTGTAATTACATACTGATCTTCATGAAAAGTGGCAGGTTCACAGAAGGAAAGAATAGAAGGCGGTATGTGCCTTCCTGGGGCTGCCAGGAGGTGGCTGATGTTGTTGAAGCTTTTCATGAGTGTGGAAAATGAGAGCCTCAAGGCTGAGACAGATTTAGAGACATTATAGGAAAGAAACTGCCTCTAAGAAGTCAAAATTTGGGGAAAGAAAAGCCAGTTGCCCCAAATTATGCTTTGTTATGGAACAGACAGGTCACTAAACCCTTTCTCTCTGTATTTCAGTGGAGCCAGCCAGAGCTGGTCACCTGATAGCTTCGTTGCTCCACAGAATCTGGAGAAAGATTGCTGGAGATGTGGACGGTGGCCATCTCTGGTGCTACCTTGTTAGCCATACTTTCTATTTTGGGTGTTCTTCAATTTTGCAGTGCTTCCTAGGAGATTAGAAATTCATTAGTGTGCATCTGTTGTTTCTTCTTTGTGAGAGCTGTCAGTCTGATGTTTCGATGGGTTTATGATTTGGGGGAAAAGTGGATTGACTGTTCAGGAAGGGGGGATCAGTTGGTCTCCGGTTCTGCTGCAAGCAGGTTTTGTTACATCATTTTCCCATCAAGATTTCCCCCATCTCTGGAGAAGTAAAGGAGGAAAAGGCAGAGATCTGGCATCTCTGACATTAGAGATGCGAAGTCTGCACGTGTTTCTCATGGTTTTGCTGTACATTCGCAGCTTCCGGGGAGCTTTTCATTGGTACTTTCCCTAACAGAGAAGGGAAGAAGTTTTTTTTACCACTTTATCACAAAATCCTAATGATACAAGTCTGATCACAGTGCTGGCTCATTCAGAACTGCAATGAGAGAAGAGCTTTCAGCTGTAACTCTTATGGAGAGAAACAGCTCACCTCACCAACAGGAAGCTGTTACAGCCTACTGCAGGCAGCTGTTAATTTCTTTTCTCAGTCTTTTAATTGCTTAATTCTATATTTTTGAAATTAATGAAGAAAAGGTTTATAATGTAAAAGTAATTGAGTAGTTTAATCATCAAGTATAAAAGCAAAACGTTTCCTTAAGTCCATTAGTGGATTACAGTATTTAACAGTTCATAATTAATTTCCTAGGTGTTCATTTTTAAGACTATTAGGATTACTTTTTTCTCTTCCCTTAACAGAATGTATCTGTGTGTGCCTATACATGTGTAATACATACATATATATAAATAAACAGCATTGCTTTTGTAAATGACTTCAGAGCACATTTTAGTTAAGACTAGTTCTTATTAATCTCAGAGCACAACTTCAAAATCAGTCAGGCTTGTAATTTTTTAATACATTAATAAACATGAAATAGATTTTCTCGTGTACTTAGTATAAATCCTCTGGCTTCCCTTGAGCTTTCTGATTTACACAAGCATCACATTGTTCACAAAGGGAAAATCTGAGCAGAAGATAGCAAAAACTGGGAGAAGATAGGTGGGACACAGTGAAAATGTCCTATAGTCACCTTGAAGATGAAATATAGGAAAGTAGAAAGCTGACGGGAAATCAGGCTCCTGGTCTTGGAATGCAGAATGTGGGGAAAATACAAAGATGGCCTTGGAACTGACCCAGGCTATGACATTTCTAGAGAGACCAAGATGTGTGAGTGTATAGTATCATCTTTACACTTAGTTTTTAAATGTGGTAAAAGAACTCAGCTAAAAAAGCAGCCTAAAATACTTTCTTTGGAAATGAGATTATCAAATTATGCTTAATTCCTGTTTGCTTAGATTCTGGTTAAACTAACTGAGCATAAATATCTCCTTAAAGCTGAGCACAGTTCTGTGTGTTCTGTCAAATGTGAGAAGACCTAAGCAGGTTTTGCATGTGTTTAAATGTTCCAATCTGCTGTGGTCTGAATCCTGTCACCGGAATTCTTGAATCTAATACAAACATAAGTTCGTTAGTTTGAAGATGTAGGGTCAGAAGTGTTTAGCTTTCACATCCTATGTTCTTGTTGCAGTTTGCAGCAGTAGGCTACCTTTGTAGTATTAAAAAGCAGAATTGGAAACCTGGCAAAGTGTGTGGTATTTCTATAAACTGCCCTCAACACTTCTCAGCTGTGTTATCGTCATGAAACATTAGCATTTACAAAGCTAAGTACAAAATAAGTTATGGAGTGAAAAAATGTCATATCTACTTCTCAGCCTCTTTGACCCTTAAATCCTTCCCACTAGAAAGAAAACATAAGGAATTGGGGTTGCACATGAGCATTTGAATTTTTGTTGAAGGTTGACATGTGCCAATAGTGTTGGTATGTAGTTGGAAACATGAAAACCTGAAGATCAGGTGAATTGTACTGTTCTTTCATATACTATATGAATAAAATGACAGTGTTTATTGAGCATTCTCTCTCTCATATTTGTATCTGTTGTAGCATTGTGTTTGTGTATGTATATACTTAGGTCATATCGTTAATTGAAAGTGTGTTTTTTCTTCCGACACTTAAAATTATTGTATAAGTTTCTTCTCCTCCTCTCCCTTCTTAATTATGAATGCTGCTCCAAAAGCAGTGCCTCCTATTTTATTATGTTGGCGCACGATGTCAATGGTGTCTCTGTGTGGTGCTTTTTAGCAGTGGGGACAACAATGAGAAGGACAAGCCATGTTCCAGACGACCATGCAGATTTTTATGAGGATGGCATGCAGGCTCTTGTTCATCACTAGTGACAATGCATAGCTAATGGTGGTGACTGAGTGGAAAAGTAGTATTTTGTAGCTGAGAATATGCTTTATCAAATAGTACTATTGTGCTCTATGTATAAGTTGTCATTTCCATGGAAATAAATACGAGGCATTACTTCTGGAGCAACCTATTCATGCTCTGTTATCAGAGCAAGTACTGATATTGTGGTGGCTGCTTTTCAAAATTAACGGATGTCTAAGTGCTGGTAATTTATGATGTAGATCAGTAATTCTAGTTTTTTAATCTGTGGAAGTAAGAAATGCTGATTGTTCTGAACACACACATCTTTTTTTATTTTTAATGGCAGCATTTTCCAGATATGAGCTAGATCTCAGTTAGGAGCAATAAAAAATAGAATACTTCTAGTACAAGTAACCAGTGCAAGTGGAGCCATATGGAAATACAGTAGCTTCTCTGCCTTGTGGTCCTGCCAGTAGCTGCTATTGATCCTGAAAATTTACAACAAATTTCACAGCTGCTGTTGATGAGTTAGCTGAGGTAATAGCTTGTGTTAAGCTGTAATTGGACTCTCCCTGTCATCTTCACTTGCAGCATTTTGAACTCTAGTTAAACATTATTAAACTTGTGACACCCTGTGGCAGTGGGAAGCCATTGCATATTATGGATTGCTGCAGAAGATGTATCTTGGATATCCTTTTTGAGGCAGAGCCTTTACTTTCCAAAACTAGAGTGACTGCAAACTACATACAGCCTCCAAAAATAGGCATTCTCTTTTCTGACAAGGGTAGAAGTTGCCAGACCAAGCAAACACATTGTGTTTTGCCCATCTTTCTTTGAAACTGCTTCATTATCACTGATGTTTCTGAAACGCCCTTTATATCTTTGGGCACAATGTCTTTCCAAGAAACAGCAATATTCCTCAAAGGCACAGTCTTCATTAACATTTCTGTCCTTGTTTTCTTAGAAATCCTTGAAATTCTTTTGTAAAGCAGCTCTCAGTAATATGTATTGTATTATCAAACAAGCAAGCAGGGAGCTAAAAAGGTCCAAGGAGGACAGACCAGAGTGTTACAGGGGCTTTTAAATCATTACATTCGCAGCGCTCTTCAGGGATTCTTTGAAGGAGATCAGAACCACTCCTGTCATGTGCTGGTAGACAGCAGAGGATGGGACAGTGTGGACGACTCTCACCACATCTTGGAATGTTAACCATAATGTATGCACCTCTCCACTGTAAAGAAGCATTTCTTCCACAATGTCATGTTTTGATGAAGCAGAAAATTAGCTTGTCTAAACATTGTATCCCCATCTGCTGATGACTGCTCTCTTTACTTGTGATTTACTGATTTTGCTTTGTACCAAATTCAGCAGAAAAGCAAGTGGGATGTACCTTCAGTGCTGTATCACAACTGTGGTGTTGTGATACAAGTTGATGAAACACCTGCTTTTTGCCAGTAAGTACATAGCTTGGACAGAAGACAGATAAATTGTGAAATTTTACTTCTGTACCTGCAGCATAAATACCAGCATATCTGTGTGGGACAGCAGTTGTGCCCCAGTACTTGCACAGGGCAGGGCACCATAAAAGTTAATGGGCATCTGAAGTCGGTTTCCAGGTAACTCCTACACTTTACTGACAGATAAGGTTACTCAACATTGTTCTTTACAAGCCTATTTCCAGTTGTTCCTCTGTGTCAGAATGTAACTGTGCAGTCTGAAATTCTCTGTGCCAAGCACCAGCCTTAGACTGAATTTATTCAGAACTGTTTGATGAAGATGAGATGGAGAATACAGGGCTGTCAGGGGAGCCTCTGCAGTGCAGAAGAGGGGAGTGGGGCAGGACAGTCTTTGTGGAGTCTGTGTGCTGGGAGTCTGGTCTGTAAAATGGCAGTCCTGGGGTGATGTTCTCCTTGGTTAACCAGGGTAAGATGCTACCAAATCCACCAATTATTCCGTTAGCTCAAATGGCAGAGGCTCGTGATGTTGCAAGAACTAATTTAACGTGGTTATGGAGTGAAGGTGGTGCTATGCAACAGAGCTGGGGAGGTTAAAATGTATTTTAGGGTACTAAAATAACTAAAAATCTTCCAAAGTCATGTAACTGTTTTATGTGTAGAAGAGGGAAGGCTAACTCAACACTGAACTATGAGTGATAATTGAGGCAGTTTCTTGAGTCCTTCCTTTTGTGACTTTGAAGTTCTGCAAAGTGGGCTGTTCAGAATACTGCCACTGAAAAGATGTTTTAGAAAGTTGAAATACAGTGAGTAGAAAGGTGGAATAGCCCCAGTGCAAGCAATTGATGGCAAAACTTGAATTGTTTTTATATTTATTAAAAGAGAGAGAGAGAGAGAGAGAGAAAATGAGAGGGTCAACCTTAAGTTGCACCAGGGGAGGTCAGCTTGGATATTATGAAAAATTTCTTCCCAGATAGAGTAGTGAGGCACTGGAACAGACTGTCCAGGGAGGTGGTGGAGTTACTGTCCCTGGAGATGTTCAAGAAACATGTAGATCTAACACTTGTGCGGGTAATTTAGTGGGCATGGTGCTGATGTGTGGACAATTGGGCTCGGTGATCTTGGGGATCTTTTTTAATCATTATGATTCTATGAAAAAAAAAGCTGAAGAATTGATGAAAAGGTGATGTTAAACAAAACATTGAACATAATACGTTTTCCTGCAGTGAAATTGGTAAGTACTGAATGTTAAAGGATTAAATCTTCCCTAACCTTTGTCAGTGTAGAAAGAAAAATAGTTACAGCAATGGTGGTTGTGTGACATGCAAGGCAGGATGACTCCTAGTTTGAAGAGCTGAACAACGGATTGGAAGCAACAGTACAAGGAATGAGGTAGTCAGTAGAATTCCTGTGACAAGGGAAGGAGGTTGTTGTGAGTCATTGTGCATCTGGGAAGGGGGCAGGCATCTTAGAGTGGGTATCAGAGGTTGGAACTGAGCTGCAAATTGAACTAGTTAAGAAAAGGTTAGTAGCAGAAAGGTAATACATTTATTATCAGCATTCTGTGATGTCTGGAGGCCTTTGCTTACAGAACAGCCATAATACACCTCACTTTTTATGGCTTTGTACTTTGCCTGCCTGTCCTTTTCTCTTTGTCAAAAATGTTAATGCATCATTGATATGAAAATAGGTGTATGGTAAAAAGAGTGTTTAGGAACAAAGGGCATTTTGCATAAAGATGTAATTAAGAATGCTGTTTAGTTGATTGCACGTCTTTCAGCCTTTTAGGATATGATTTATTTCTCCAAAGAGCAACCAGTCTATTAAAGCCTACATTTCTCTTCAAAAGTACTTTGTTACGATAATTACAGTCTGTTTCTGGTTTTGGTGATTTCATGGCTTTTTCCTGTGTTAATTTGCTGTTGTACACAAAAGGCAAATCTGGGCTATGATCATATCCTGCACTAAGAGGAGTTCAGTGTTAAAATCAAATGAAAAGAAAGGCTACAGTTGTTAAATGCTATAGCTTAAAAATCCATTCTTCTGTTGCTAGCTGTGTTTGGTCCATACATGTCAATGTGGTCTTTCCAGTAGAAGACTTGCAACCAGTTCCATTGAAAGTTGGTTCATGTGCAAGTGAGAAAAGCACAGTTTCTAAAGTAAAGAGCGTAGGCTAGGCTACTACGCTGACAGAGTACTTACAAGAGCCTAATTTGCTGCTTTTCCATTTTGAATGTAGTTTGATTTAACTTTTTTAGGATTACATTTTCCATTGATCAGTGGGATGTATTCTGGGCAGGGATATGCGGCTTTTACATTGCAATTACACTTCTGTCTTACTCAGTTATTACAGTTTACAATCACTTTTTCTGTTGACGAATACAGTAAGATCAGAATATTTTACCCTTTTTCTTTCTATTCACCTATGATAGTAGGTGCTCATAGGTGGTATAGCTGTGATGTCTGCATTTTCATGTACGGCATTCCTCAGATCTGATGTAACAAAAGATGACCGAAGAACCCAGTACGAAAAAGATGGGGATCTCATGGAAAGAGTCCAGTGGAGGGCAAGAAAGATGATGAGGGGCGTGGAACACCTCCCTTATGAGGAGAGGCTGAGAGACCTGGGGCTGTTCAGCCTTGAAAAAAGAAGGCTCAGAGCAGATCTGATCCACGTCTATAAATATGTAAGGAGCTGGAGGCAAAGGGACAAGGCTGAACTCTTCTCAGCAGTGTGTGGCGATAGGATGAGGAGAAATGGCCACAAACTGAGGCATAGGAAGTTCCACACAGATATGCAGTGACGGAGCACTGGCACAGGCTGCACAGAGAGGTGGTGGAGTCTCCTTCTCTGGAGACGTTCCAGACCCGCCTGGACGCCTACCTGTGCAACCTGGGCTAGGGAGCTGCTTTGGCAGGGGGTTGGACTCCATGATCTCTGGAGGTCCCTTCCAACCTCTACAATTCTGTGATTCTGAGAAGAGTAGTGTCTCCAAATATAATGTAAAAATGTCAGACAGATTGAGAGAAAATACTGGTTGGTACCTGCAGAGCAGGAGGATCCACTGTCAGGAAGTGTGACTGGCCAGCTGTGAGCAGGGAAGCTAAGTGAGGTACACCTGTGCTTAACACAAAGTGATGTGTGGAGGACTGTGGGTCATAAGACCAGTGTTGGTATTAACATTGTTCTATTTAGTGTACTGTAAAATTATACATTTTTGTTTGCTAGCTTATTTTCTGGAAATACTTTGTAAGTCTCCTTTGAAGGTCAAGATTGAAAGGCCAGAGACAGAGGAGCTCTAGTTTGCTTTTTCTTTGTTATGAGAAGTGGTCTGCTATAGTTGACTGCTTCTGTTTTCAGCTGTGTTTGTCCTGCTCTGCATCAGTTAGTGATTCCATCTTATAGTCTCTGTGAAATCATTTGTTCCCTCTGGTGTGTACTCATGAAGGAAATGTGAACTTTGTTTCTGTATTGGGAGTTGTTTATAGTGGTTATTGTGGAGACAGCAAGAAGTTTTGTTAATTCTTGCATGGTTCCACGTATCTCTGCTACTGATAAGGAGTTAGGGAAGGGTCAAGAAGTTGTAAGTAGAAGGGACTCATAAGGATCACGGAGTCTAGCTGCTGGCTCTACACATGACCACTGGACATCCAAACCCAGGGTCTGAAAGAATGCTAAACACTCCCTGAGCTGCAGCACTTGGGGTCATGCCTGCTGCCCTAGGCAGCCTGTTCCATGCCCACTGCCCTGTGGTGAAGAACCTTTTCCAGTTATCCAACCTGAGGTGGTCCATTAGTAAATGGCACATTGCAGATGTATTCTGGAGTCTCTGGCGTGAAGAAAAAGACAGCTATTAATCTTTGACTAAACTAATGATTTCTATGCCTTAGGGTATGTGAAAAATGGCTTCACCAGAAGTGATAAGAGGGGACTGCTTGGCAGTAAGTCTTGGATGCCAAGAACGTGACTCCCACCCATGTGTCACACTTGTGCGCAGGTGCATGTCAACTAACTCTGCTTTTCTTAGCCCTGCTAGAGATATAGTGGTCCATTTTGTTAAAATCTGAACTTAGAGGAAAAAAAAATAACAAAATGCAACGTATTTCCAGTGAGGTTCGTAGTATTTTTTCATTGGAAATATCTTTAGCATGATTACTTTCTAATTAAATCTTGAGACCTACCTTTCTTTTTCCTCCTGTCTCTTCTGGGAAGGCTGCATTAAGTTGCAGGGTTTTGTTCTTTTTATTTTATTTTATTTTATTTTATTTTATTTTATTTTATTTTATTTTATTTTATTTCTTCATATTTAGNTTTATTTTATTTTATTTTATTTTATTTTATTTTATTTTATTTCTTCATATTTAGCATTGCTTCTCAGCGATTCAGTATTGAACAAGATGAGGGACAGTGATTCTGCTGTTGTGTAGTTTTTGGCATGATGTAACCTTTAGTAAAGATTTAAGTACTGACTGCAATGAAGCTCAAAACAAGTGAATATTATTAACTGGTATTTCACATTTTTCAGCTATCAAATTCAATTTGTGTTTATTGCTTTCAATTAAGTACTGAAAGATTTTGTTAAAATTGCTTTCTAAAGAGCTGAATAGCTGTAGAGTTGAGCTTTTCTGAGGCCTTTTCTGGGTGTCTAAAAGTTAATAATCTCAGAAATGTTTAAAATAGCTGGCTGGTTTATTTCTAGTGCGCTTTCTTTTGCAGATGGTTTTTGAAAGCATTCTGCATTTAAAACCCTCACATGGATTTAGAATGGCTTTGAAATAGTTTTCAAGGTGGCAGAATAGAAAGTGTGTGACATGACTACTTAATCTGTGGCTGGGGCCAAGGGCTCTTTTTACATAATCCCACACATCGTTCTTAAAATTTGTTAATGCAGTGTACCTACTGACTGACCTACAATTGCAAAAACAAACTAACAAACAAACAAAAGCAATTAACCAATGTGCAGTAATTCAGGACAGCAGTATATAGTAAGTTGGTTGGGTTGCTTTTTCAGACAATCTTAGAGGTCTTTCCCCACCTTACTGATATTCTCATGATTCTTTGAAAGCTTTGCTGTTTGTGTATTTAAATGTACTCTTCATTTTTTCATTTGTTTTTGTCGTTGTTACAGATAGAGTGTTCATGTTCCTTCTGCTAAGTTTTACCAGCCTATAGGTTAAACAGAATCATCAAAGGACTGCAAAATCAGAATATGTATTTCTTTAAAAAGGGTGTTGTGTCTTCCGCTTCATCAAAACAAAATAAAAATTTATTTTCTAATATAATTATGACCATAAACCCAAACATAGAATGCCTAATTGTACAAATTTGTACATCTGAGTTCCCTGTGCTTGTGTTTAATAAATGTTTGTTTTGGTACTGAAGTGCACATTGCAGTTTTCACCACCCTTCATTCCTGTCTAACTTTAATAAAAGTTTGCTTTGCCCTTTTTTTTTTCCTGTAAATCTAACTCAAGCATTTTGAAAATTGTCAAAAGAAACCCACCCTAACCTTAAAAATCAATTCTATAAAGGTGATTGAGTTTGTGCTTTTCTTTTAAAGATCAAACTTCCTGTAATACTTCCCATATAATCCCTGTGTAGTTAAATAGCCCAGCAGTCATAACATGCTTGAAATGTATGCAAAGCATTGGCCCAAAGTTTAACTCCTAATAACAGAAGGATCAAAGGACTTCACTGACATGATTTTTTTTTTTTAATAAAACATGATACAGACATAAATGTTAGTCTAAGCAAAAGGCTTTTAAAGCATGCATTTTGGATATTTTATATTGTAGAATAAAACCGGTTCTCCTTGTCTCGGACAGAGAAAGAAATCTCACACACCTTCGTCACTGTAAAACCAATGCTGTCATCTCAGTTTGTTCACCGATTTATGGGTCTGATAGAGAGTGATGGCTGTGAGGAGAGAGAGGTGATCTGTGGCATGCTTCTCGTTTCCCTGTGTACAAAAATAAAACATGCATGTTCAGAAATGTGCTTTGATGTCTTAAAAAAAGACAAACCGGTAACAGAAGGATCTTGTACATTCGTAACTTGCCATGTAACTCAGAATCATTAAGTAAACGTTCTTTGAAGGCAACTGTTGCTGTAGGGTACTGAAAATAATGGGAACTGCAATATCCCAATCATAATTAGAGTGAATTATAAAGACAGATCAATGGCTTTTTTTCTGTACTGAAATTTGTCTTTAGAAAGCCAGTTGTGTGGGCTTACTGAGCTGACTTCTGGTTCATCCCAGGCTCTCACTGGGATGAACCAATTTTCTGTTTGAAGAAGCTGCCTATCACCAGTGTCCTTTTGTGGTTCATTTTAAAAGGGAGATGCTGTGCTTTTAGCAAATTTATGTCCTCTTTTCCAAAGCTATTAAAATGTCAAGTTATAAAATAACCTCTGCTGTGGTCAAGTGTTTTCCATATCGTTAAATATAATGTCCTTACTTTTTTGTGCTAATGCACTGCACAATTTATGCTTTAGGATTTCAGTTAAAAACTTCCTGTCCAACATTCAGAAAGGCAGCTTTCATCGTTGAGGATGGGAACCAATTCATGTAGTGCATATGTTAACTGTAGTGTTGATGACATGCAAAATATGTATTTCTCTATTTTACAGAAGAATACATTGCACATGCTGTGTGGTGGATTGCTAGGTTTTGTAGCTCTTGTTCCATTAGAGCACACTCTGTTAACTTATAAATAAGGGTGGTATGGGAAGAGTCCTTACCGTGCCCAGGTGCAAAATATTTGCAAGGAGGGGAGAAGAGGATGTGAAGGGGCTGCCTTCTCTGCTCCAGCCCTGCGCCATTGCTGGAGCTGGCAGCCACCCAGCGCACAGGAGATCTCTGTAACTGGGATCCAGGGCTGGGATCAGAGATATGTTCACCAGGAGGGGCCTTCTTACTTACAGTTATTTCTTACTGGATCTCTTATGAACAGATGAAAGCTTGGCTTAGCCAGCCCCTGGGGGGCTTTTTCCTTTGTTTTATAACCAGAACTTTCTCTCTTAGGGCTGTTACAGGAATAGATTTTATATTCCTGTTCACAAATTTGGAGAAACTGAAAATGGCAAGAGACCTTCAGTTATAGATGAAGAAGCATATTGTGCAACTAATTGCTTGAGGAATGGAATTAATAAAATGGAAAACACATTGCAGTGTTTCTGATATGCAGGATTTGCCTGCATCTTCTGTGCCCCACTGGTAGGCTGAGTTCAGCTCCTTTTCATGGGACAAGGGTAATGATCAAAGCAGGGCCTGCAGGGCCTGTAAAATCTGTTATCCCATGGCAATTGAAACCACGAGCATGGGAACACTGTGGTTAGGTATCACTTGTCAGCTGCAGGAGCAAATTTTCTCATGTTCATGCAACAGTTGCAGTGGAGTTCCCAAAGAGTAACAGAATCATTTGAGTTGGAAGGGACACTTAAAAGTCATGTAGTCTAACTGCTCTGCAATGATCTGCAATGAATATCTTCAAGTGCAGAACCCATGAAGTACAAAACCCATGGAGATGCACAGCTCCAACTCATTCCTTGACAAGAGTATGTTCATTTGTTACTGTTGTGAAGTTCAGTCTTGTTTGGACTTTAAAATATGAGTCTTTCAAGCTGGATATTGCACTCATTTGATATCTTTAAAAATCGTACAGCTTTCAATCAGCTGAAATATGCAGCTGTTTGGAGGCTGATTCATTGTCCGTTCTTAGGCCTTTAGAAGCTGTTAAAGAACCCTGGGTTTCTTAACATTAGGTTCATATTAGGATCATAGAATGATAGAATCCCTAGAGTTGGAAGGGACCTCTGAAGACCATCTAGTTCCAACTCCCCTGCAGTGAACAGAGACACCACAGCTCGATCAGGTTGCCCTGGGCCTGATCCAGGCTCACCTGGAAAGCCTCCAGGGATGGGCTGTCAACCACCTCACAAGGTAAACTGTTCCATCGCCTCATCACCCTCACTGTAAAAGATTTTTTCCTTATATCCAAACTAAATCTACCCTGTTTTAGCTTAAAAACATTTTCTCTTGTTCTGTCACTATAGACCCTGATTTGTTGGGGTTTTTTTTCATTATTTTTAGTAAGGAAAACTAAATCAGTCCCCCCCAAAAACACCAATTTACATTTTATGTATAAAACATACAAAAAGATTCTGTGTTTAGTATAAATTTAACTTTTCTCTTTGTTGAAGGGCATTCTTCTTAGCTTCTCGGTACAGTATGTTCCAGTTTTCCAGCAGCAAAAAAAAAATGAAGCAACTTTTCTCCAGTTACCAGCAATGACTGCCCACTTGGAACCACATGAGATTTCAGGTCACTCCTGGCGGATGACAGTGACCCAATATTTAACTTCAGCTTCCTCATGAAGTGAAGCAGAGTAATGCTTCACAATGAGGCCATAAAAACTTGGGTTATTCTAGCACACCTACATCATTCCCATATCCAAACAAGGTTTTTCCAAATTGTTTTGTGATTTAAAAAAGATAACTGAATTACTCTATCATAGATTGTTTGAATCTGAGATGTTATCAGCCCATCTACCTTGTGTTTGAAAGATCCATAGTTTTTATGATGGTGATTAAGCTGTGCTCTTATTTGATGTATACCGTTTTCTATTCTTCCCACTGCCTTTTCTGTGTGCTTTCCTTCCCAAAAATACTTCTCACTACCTGTTTTTGGACTAAGAAGTTAAATACCTGATTCAATTTGAACAGAGGTAATATCTTTCAATAATATTACGCGGGAATGGAATATATTCTCCCTTTCATTAAAAGAAATAATGAAGTAGTAACAGAGATACAGTTCTGTGCATTTGAGGCTTGTGTACCTCACCAGCAGAGGAGGGCCAGGGGAATAGCTATTGAGTTTCTGTTGGTTTCAGTGTCTGCAATTGAAAATGGAAGTAAAGGCACTTCTATTCTGCAGATAAAGTGTTTTGTATACAGAAAGTTGAGGTAATACTTTAGAAAATGTTATAATAGATCCCTTATTTTCCTGAGCAGGAAGAAGGGTAAAGAATGAGTGATAGCACAGGGCTTGGGCATTCTGAAGGTTGTGCAGATAATGCGTAATTTGAAACTATTGCATTTGTATTCTCAGAGAAATCCAAAGGTATTCAAAACTGCTAACACAATGAGTTTTGTTAAATGTATTAGAAAAGAAAAGAAAAAAAAAAAAAAAAAAAAAAAAAAAAAGGAGGAAGANAAAAAAAAAAAAAAAAAAAGGAGTTAGAGCCCTTAAAAGTGCTTTGAAGTTTTGCTTGCACACAGCATAGCACCATAATAGGCATCAGGTGTAATTTGGACATAAGGGACTTTGATCTTCTTGTCTTGCTGGAGTGGGCCACGTTTTGAAGCAAGATCTCTGCTCTTCCAGCGAACAGATGCTCAGAGAAGGGATTAGCTTCGAGTTTACCTCCAGTTTGTGCTTTGTTATTTCAGGCTGTGTACCTTGTAATCGTGTTGCTAGTTTTGTTACTGAAGATTTAACTCTTTGCTTTGCTAAAATAACATTCATGCTTTTCAGCTTTGTTTGCACAGCAATTTAGTAACAAAATTGTTCTTAGAGAAACATAATACATCAGTGATGATGTAGCAGAGTCTCTTCAGAGTAGAAGTACTGCTGTGGCTGCCTGACACACTGTTTATCTGCTAAGTGCTGCTAATATAACAAAAATCATAAAACCATAACAATGCTGTATTCACAACTCCGGAAACTGATATTCACATTCTCAGCAGTCATGCTCGTGGTCAGATCTGTCACAAACTGGCTGCTGTTATTCTTCCGCAGAGTGAATTTTCCTTTTCCAGTGTGTGAGAAACATTTTCTTTCCTTTTTTTTTCTGCCTCAAAATATTCAAGTAATGAGCTGCCAGCTGTCGTACATTGTGTACTCTCCTACATCAAGAGTTCCCAGAACTTGTACCAAGAGAAATTCAGATGCTGGTGGCCTCAGGAGGAGTTTCTGGTTTTGTCCTGCCCTTCAAACCCAGAGCTACAAATTCAAGTGCTGTGCTTACCAGGATCAGTTGATGGGTGGTAGCTGCTCGCATCCAGAAGGCTCAGCCTATGCACTTCACACCATCCTGCAGCTGCTTGTGCTGCTCAGGTTGGGCCCTTCAGTGCCTTCAGATAAAGTTATTTGAAATAAAATATGAAAGCTGTATTGTTGTGTTTAATGTGTTAAAATAGATGAGTGTTGGTTACATTTTAAGTAGCAAAAGATGGGATATAGAGCCATTGCTATGTGTTCTACTCAGGAGTAAAAGCACCTCTTCTATTTATCATGCAGAAACACTGACACATTCATTTCTATCTCCTATGACCGTGAAGAAAGTCTCCAGATATAAGCATAAGCACCTCTCTGCTTATCTTTCATTTTCTAGATTTTCTGAAAGCATACATTTGCAGGAATGGTTGGTCTCTTTTAGCCATTTAAATGAAATGTCTGCTACAACCACGAGTGTGGGTGGTAACTATGTGGCTGGAGATCAAAGTAGCTGTGGAGGGAGCAGCCTCCTAATGACCCAGGTGATTTTTATTAAAAAGTCCCCAGGAGCCCTAGGCTTAATCATACAAGATAATTGTACTTTGAACACATGTAAACTCACCTGGTGGTGTCCATTCTGACTTCTAGATGTACCTAGTGGCTCATGAAGCAGATCAGTAAAGTACCAAACTTGGTGATCCAAGAGGTCCTTTCCAATCCTGAATTTTTTTTTTTCTGTCTCATGTTAAATTTTTCTCCATTTGGTAGAAATGATTCAAAAGATAGGACTTTTTCTTCCCTCTGTCTATGCTCCTTTGGTTCCTTGTGGGTTTTTGTTCTTTTAAGGTGAACACGTACTTGCTACTCATTATATAAAGGAGTTTCTCCAGGATTTCTCTCATTATAGCATTTTAGTGGGCTGCAGAGAGGAAGTTAAACATGTCAAGCATGTCATCCTGAGTTGTGTCCCTTTTGGAGAAAGGCATGAACTTCTGCATTATGTACATTTCATTGGGTTTTAAAATTTGTAAGCACTTTGTCATTATCAAAGATGAGCTAAAAAGGAAATGAAGTAGGCTGTTCTATGGTGACCATTGTGATACATTGTAGTGCATGTTTGGCAAGGAAAACATGCTTCTGTACCTTGACAAAATTGCGTAGGCTTTTAGAGGGTTGGTAGAGACCAATGTCTTGCTTGATGAGGCGTCTGAAAGGCAGTACTTTTGCTTTCAATAACTTATTCCTTAGCTTATTCCTTAGTTTACTCCAGTTCTGGTGGTAGGATAGATGTAACAACAGAATATTTGTGCTGCGTTCACAGATACCATTAGAGCACGCTCACTAAGTAGACCAGAAGCATCCCTGAACTCAACCATACGTGAAGCTGAGAACCCATACAGCTCCATCCATACTTCAGAAACAACAGCATGAAACAGCTGATGTACTCCCAGCTCCCGTGGTTCCTTCCAGAGCTGAGTCAAGGCTGTCCAGTAGCTGTCTGTCTGTCTATCCATGGTCCTTGTTACATCCAATCCCCAGTTTCCTGGGCTGGTAATACAACCACATGCAGTGGTCCTTCGTGCAGGGCCAGCTGCAGTCACGTCAGCCTGCCGATGCCTTCAAGCTGGGAGGACAGTCATTGTCTTTATATTCTGCTGGACAGTGTTTTTGCAAAGCTACAGTGGGTCACATTGACGTTTCCAGTTACAGAGTCAGAAATGAAATGTATTCACCTGGCACATTGCTTGGAGCTGCAGGTGAAGGTGGCATTAGAGCTGTATTTTCTCTGAGTTCCAGAAAAATAGGGTAAAATAATGAAAATTAAGACAATTTTTTAGTCTGCTCCACTATTGCTATCAACTTCTTTTTTGGAATTCTTGCACATAAGTGATTTTAAAAGTGACTCTAATGTAACTCTAATAAGGGAAGTGGTCTCTGCAGTTTGTAAGCTAAGAGTGAATGAAAAGGAGACATTAACCAGGAGATGCTATAGAAGGTGGCTGGACTTCTTCTATATGAGTATAACAGACTCTGAATGGTTTGTAATAAAACACTGAGCTGTTGACTCATGTTTTCCATCATTAATTAAAATACCTTGAAATTTTTAACAACTGTGGGAGAAAACTGCTTCATCAAATACTAAATTGACAATTCTGTGACAAGACTTGTGTTCAGGTGACTCAGAGTCTGTAGCCTTAATGGATTTCTGGCTGAAGCCATAAGTATAATTAAAGAAAAACATCCTAAAAGCATTTTTGTCAGGATGTGTCTACACAGATTGCTTTTTCAAATTTCTAGAAACAAAGTACAGAGATTGCTTAATTTGAGATTAGTATTCCAGACTGACAGCTGAAGAGTGGCTGATGCTTCAGCTGTGAAGAAAAGGGACATTATAAAGTGATGTTGGAGGTTTTAATCTACTAGTTTGTTTCGGTAGACTTGCCCATTGAGTCAGAAGGTGGTGGAGCTCTGTTTAACTGTGCGTTCAACTCCATCCACTTTGAATTGGAAGTGCTGTTATTGCTTTAAGCTTCCAGAGCTTAAAAATGAATGAGAAAGGGGCAATTCAGGGCTTTCCTTTAGGAAGGAGCACATGCACTGACAGACCAGGCTGTAGGGTCACTGGTAATTTATGTGTCCCTTTATGCAGGCGCTGAGATGGACGATGTTTGTTGCTGGGGTGGGATGAGCAGACTTCTGTAACACTGCATCAATAGTGTAACTAGGAAGGAAAACTGAAATCGTGTAAATGTTATTAAAAATTGCCTTACACAACGCAATGTTGCTATTTAAAATGGACAAATTAGTAGTTTTCTTGCAACTAGGATTTGGAAGTAGATGTTTTGTGTATGTTATTTAGGTAGAGTTTGTGGATGTTTGATGAACCTGGTTTACAACTCATCCTTAAGGGTTCACGACAAGAAGCCATGAACACGTCACAGAGCCCAGACAGAGCAGTGCTGACTGTTTGAGACTGAATATTGAGCTCCAGGTAAGTGTGATTTGAAGTGGCAGGATTACTTTGGGGAAAATGAGCAGGGTTTTGTGGCAGGTTTTCTCATGGCAGCTGTGTGAAGCTGCTCAGAAGTGTGGAGTGCTAGAACTAGTCCCAGCAGAGATTGATTATTGGAAAAATGCGAGTGAGGTGGGCAAAGCTGCCTGATAGATTGCAAAACCATATGATAAATTATACTGATCACATGCATATGGCTCCCATATAAGTAATATATGTATATTTGTGCACAGAGCTTTATTCCTCTCCCCTGACTCCCACACTTTTTTTTTTCTTTTTTCTGGTAGTAAAATTCGGAGCAGTGAATTAGGAACGATACAATCAGATATAAAAGGATTTAGAGCTGTTTAGGTGACTTGGCCAACAGCTGGCAAATGCAGTTCACTGTGGAAAAATGTGAAATAATTAGTCTGGGAGCAAGAAACCAAGGAAAAACAGCGTGTGCAGAAATGGAACAATCATTCAGCACACTGACTAGGAGAAGGATTTGAAGGTTATTGTGGAAAAATCATTGAAACCATGAGGCTTGTGCACAGCTGCAAGAAGTGAGTTACTAGGTTGTATCAGAGGGATAAAACACAAAATAGGAGGCTATACAGTTACAGGAGTGTTAGGCTCCATCTGGCACAGTGTGCATCGTGTTGGTCACCGTGCCATACAAGGCAGATTGTATGAGAAATTGGAACTAGGAACAAAGATAAATATTTTGTGTATAAAGGTTATGGACAGTGATATTGAAGAGGTGATACTGTCCTTTCCCTGTATGAGATAAAAACTGGGAGTAATCTTAAAAATGCAGCAATAGAGTAGGAATGATCAACATAGAACTTAACAGAGTGGCAAGCATCTGGAGTAGATTATTTCAGGAAGACTTTTGGTGTACAGAGCATACATATGTTCTGTAAACTTGGTAAAGAGAATAAAAAAGAGTGGCAGTGATAAGGCTGTGGTTGAGACAGGCTTTCCCTCCTCTCGTACAATGACTTTGGATGACCAGAGTTTTCAGAGTAATCATAGCTTTTAATAGAGGGACATGGACATGGGACTACCATTTCTATCTATGAATTATGCTTCTGTGTCTAAACTGTATTTAAATACATTGGGGAGCACCTGAATTCTTTGTGCTGTGTATTAAAAATAGCATGCTCATCCTTGACCATGTTTTTTTGCATTTCAAAGCCCTGCAACCAGAAGCTAAGGTCAACTGCTTAGTTTTTCTGTGATGCCATGTCAGATGATGATGCACAATGTGCCAAAGATCTGGACATTTGTTCTAGACTCTAGAATCCAGAGCAACTGATGCTTTGTCAAGTTTCGTTCTTCCATTAAAAAATTTAGGAGGGGCATGCGTATTAAAGAATATGGCATACAGAGTATATGTAAGTGGTAAGATCCTAACTAAGATGAGAAAATATGCTAAAGTTATTAAACTATTTTAAGTAAGAAAACATTTTTAAAGATTCAACACTTGGCTTAGTAGATACTTAGCTCTCTCTTTTTTGATGATTGCATGCAGCATTAGAGCAGCATGTCAGTAATTCAAGGGATAACTCCATATACTTCAGTTCTGTAAAGGAAATTACTCTGAGTTGAACTTACCTCTCTGTATTGCTGGATCTACAATAAACCCAGTGGGTGACTGAGCTGACATTTGCTAAAAGAGCTTGTGTGGTGTAAATCGTTAGCTCCTCCAGGGAACCTTGCCCATTTTGATTCCCAGCTTTATGAATTTTGGAGCTGTTGCCCTGTTGTCACCTGTATGGTGAGGACCGTTCTCCCATATTCTCTGAGTTCAATATGCTGGTGTATTTCTCCTGGAAAACTTTTGTGGAGGTACAAGCAGAATTCCACACTGAATGTTTGATGTTGCAATTCTACTCTTCAGGTGGTTGCTCTTGAAACAAAGATACAGAGCCTCCCAAGCTGATGTCAAAATTTCATTCATATACATTGCCAAAAGTGGAAGAGTGTAGAAGGAATGTTACTGAATCTGGGTGCTCTGTAGACATCAAAATGAAGCCAGCGTGCATGGCTGTTATGCTTCCCCTCTTAATGAGTGAAACGCTGAAATGGGTTGCCCAGTGAAGTTGTGGATGCCCCCTCCCTGGAAGCATTCAAGGCCAGGCTGGATGGGGCTGTGAGCAACCTGGTCTGGAGGGAGGTGTCCCTGCCTATAACAGGGGGTTGGAACTAGGTATTCTTGAAGTTCCTTTCCAACCCACACCATTCTGTGATTCTCTGGTTAACTCCTGCATGATAATGTAGTGCAAGTGTTGGCTGGCACACAGTCAGCAATGTGCGTCCTCAAGGAGATTGCATGAGGCCAGGGAGCTGCTTCATCTCTGAGTAGAGCAGTGCTGCACTGCTTCACTCACATGGAATGGAGGGCACAGGCACTGAGAGGTGGTACCTGGCAGTTTGCACTAACGACCTGAAGCACTTCAGAAATTAAGTAGCAAACCTTGCTGGATGTAGTATAAAGACCCCATCAGCTTTTCCCCGTAGATCAGGATTCCTTGGCCTTCTTACTGTTTTCAGTTTTTCCATTTCAGCTTCAATCATTGTAGTTCAAGTCACTAATAAAAATAATGGGTAGAACAGGGTTTAGGGCATCCATATGTTGACTCCTAAATTCATAGAATCATTTGAGTTGGAAGGGACCCTTGGAAGTGATCTAGTCTGGCCTCCCTGCAATGAACAAGGACATATACAGCTCAGTCAGGTGGCTCAGACCTTAAATGTCTCCAGGGATGGGTCATCCACCATCTCTCTGGGCAGCCTGTACTGGCATAGTCCTCAGTGTTTTCTTCAGAAATAACCCAAAGATATTGCCTTTTTACACTTTATGCTGACAAGGATTCCGTATGTATCATGAAAAAGTTCCTTGTGAGGTTGTCATCTGTGTCATAAGGTGTTGATCTTGCAGGAAAAAAAATCAGTTTGACTTTCTCTTAGAGTGTTTTGTTTTCCAGTGCTCATCCACTGTCATGTCAAAAATCTACTTCTAGACATCTGTCCAGGAACTGCCAGCAGATGGATTTGTTGGTAGGGAAAACTTTGTGCTGTATATTAAGACAGTGGTGGCAACCAGATCGTATTTACAGGAGCTTCATTCTAGAATTTAGGATAAAGTTAATGAAAACCAAATTCCTGTTGTGCTCTTTCCCCTCATCTTTTAAACCATCAGCTTTTGGTAAAGGGTCTCTAATTACAGATATAATCCTTTTAAAGCGGGTCATTACAAACTTTGTGACTTGCCAGAAGTCAAGTAAGAACAGTGCTACCTTTTTCTGATCATTCAGTGTCTGCAGCAGTGTGTGTGATGGGAGGCACATGGAGCACAGGCTGAGAGTGAACAATCTGCGAGTGCTTCTGCAGGAAGCTCCACAAAAAGCAAACTGACAGATGTCTTTCAGAGCCCTACCATGCACTAGTGCTATGTTAGAGATACACAGTGCTCTTTTCACCTGTATTTAATGCTCTTAGATACCTTACTCTGGAACCTGGTCCCTACATCACCTTGGAGTCGGTGAAAAGAAGTAGTCTCGCTGCCATTTGAGTATCAAAATGGATTCTGTTATTGCTGTGACTATAGAACCAGCAGCCCCCAATTATTATATCACTTTAGGAATGTCTCTGAACCAAAGATGCCTTTCAACATGTTAATCTTTAATAATTAAATACAAGAGAACCTGTTTTTCAACTGCATTGCTTTTGACCCACTTCTGAAAATAAGGTCACTTTACATTGTTTCCAAGAGCTCAAGAAGAGTAGCACATACAGTTGTTAGACTGGGGTCTGAAGAGGTTTGGATGTTACCTTAAGAACAGTTCTGCAACCATAAAAATGCTTGAGCTGGATCTACGAGATCAACAAAGTGTGAGAAAGTAGATCAGTTTTGAGTACAACCATGTATCATTTAATTGGAAATGTGCAGCTGCAGTTTTGAAGAAAACAAAATGTATAGCAAGCACAATGCTTTTATTCAGCTCAAAGTTAAAGCATTTTTTTCCAGCTATCAATTTACAGCTTAAGATAATGGATTTTGGCAGTGTGCAGAGCTGTTAAGTAATGTTTATTAAAATGGATAAGAAAGGACTTAAGAGGTGGTCTGTAGAAGAGAATTTTTAAAGGACTGGTTAGTGGGATAAAGAAATGGCATTTTCTCCCAGAATCAAAGTTTTATATCCCTGGACAGATCATTAATGAAAAAGATTGTGGTGATATCATCTTATTATTTAGTAGTTTGTGAAATGATATGGAAAATGTACCTATGGAGGCTTTTTTTTTACCTCTACTGTGAGGCTGAAAAACTTGTGTGTGTTAAATATTCTGGAGAGAGAAATAATCAGCTGTATTTAAGTTTCCCTTAGTCACAATACTAGCTTATAATTTGAGTTAAAGTGAGCATTCCCAGGGTCTATTATTCATTGTGCAGCTCTACACAATAGGCAATAGTTGTGTGAAACTCTGTGCCAAAAGTCATTAAAGTTGCTAGAAGCTTGCATGGACTCAAGGAGATGTTGGGTAAGTGCCAGAAGGTGATATAACCGAAGGCTGCAAAATGAAAAGAAACCACATCCAGCTCAGGATGTCCTGGAGCTCAAAATAGATTTAATACTGAAGGAATATTTTTATTCTTTTCTAAGCATTTGCTTATGGCCAGTGCTCGAGTGAATGCAGACGTGCTGCTGTTGGGGCTGAAGCACAGCATCGTGCTCATTCAGATGCTCTGACCCCACAGCCCCAGCCCCTGGGGATGAAACGGACCTCATCTCTGAGCTGATGCCGTCAGTCCTCCATCCTTCTGGTACCATCTCCGCCCAAGTACAGGGAAATATCTAAATTATTTTAAAATACGTTCAAGACAGGGCTAGAGACACATGTGTGTTCAGCTCTGAGCATGAGTTAAGTCTTACTGGGTAGGTGTGCATTTGTTTGCTTTTCTGAATCATAGAATCATAGGGG
>VXAB01012333.1:0-20065 GCA_013399175.1 Odontophorus gujanensis
TATTATTATATATATTATAATATAGAGATGCACATAAACATCCTTCCCTTATGGCCAATTTTAATTCAGGTTTTTGCAGTGATATAATATGCAACGTTGTTCTTTCTTGTAGTTGCACCAGTAAAATTACAGACAGTGAATAATCCACAAGAATGAATGGGTAAACATGACAAAAAATGAAACAGTTGATTTGTCTCACAGTTAGGTGAAAAAAAAATACACCTCCATAGGAATTTCCATGACCAGCCTTAATTTCAAGTTGCATTGCATGTATCCTAAGTAGATTAAGCTTCAGGTTCATTGTTCTTTGAATTTAAGAGAAGGAATTATTTAACTTCTTGTTAATTTTCCTACCAATGCAGGTGTCGAAAAAACAAATAGCAAACACGGAGTTATCACTTACTAAACAGAAGTTAATCCTGATCACTCTAGTGATCAGGACAGGATTGATTTTGCAGCTAGGTTTCTGTGTCAGGCAGCTGCCAGTCTCTGAAGTCCAAGACATACACCATTCAGTGGAGCAGGATGCACATTTAGTTCTGCTAGGGTGTTTGGTACTGAAATCTTTCCAGTGGTTGACAGATCTTGCCTTTATTACTGGATCTAAACTGATCACTAAATGTACACGGTGAGTATTTCCTTCAAATTCTGACCAACAAAAGAAATCATATTTCTTTCCCATTTTTTATTTTTTTCTTCTACTTTGAGTGAAATTAATTTCTTGATATTGCTTCAAACCTTTTTGCCACTTATGATAACAGCTAAAGCTGTCATTCCCCTCCCTCCACACTCCACCCCATTTTGTCACTTTCTTGGTGTGTTTGCTGTGATATACGTAGTAGAATACAACCACTATGTTTAACATGCATCAAACTGCTGGAAAATGTTTTATGGGCTGTGCTGCCTGGGAGAAGATCCTTCAAAGATCTTTTTTGATTAAGTATGTACTGAATGTCTGCCTGTCATATGGTGAAACAGACCGTATTCAACCCAAGCAGCTTCTGACTTTTCAGGTTAAAGACTAAACCATGTAGACAGACGCTACCCATAAATGAGGATCATGTTATAAAATAAAGCTTGAAAAGCTTAGCTGAAGCCCAGTTTACCCATTAATTACATACTGGAGTTGTCAGGTTATGGATATACTCTTGATATGGTTTGTCTTCCTTAAGACACTTTCAGCTGAATATTTTTTCATAAAAGGAAACACTTTTACAGAATCTACATAATGTGTAATTAAAAGAAGGACTGTGTGCTATCATTTACTTGAAAATCTCCTACCAGGTTTTAATTAAAGCATTACTTAGTTATGTATATTCTTTGTCTCCCCTCCCCCAAGGAATTTTTCTAGTAAAAGCCAATTTAATTTACAGTGGATAACATCTATAATAAATATTTTGCCTCAGCATAGTGTTTCAGAAGCAGATTATTCCTATTCTAATTTTGATATTTCCTTTGAAGAATACTGAATTATGTTCTTGATCAAATTTCTTATGTGGTGGGAGGAGAAATCAATATGAATGAATGTTGCATTGAAACTACTAAATTCTGAAATTGGACGGACATTCTGAATATATTTTAGAACTGCAAGTGACAGCATTTTTTCTTAGAACAACTATTCATATTACAGTGTTCTGTTTTTAGAAAGGAGAATTAATACGGTGTCTTAAATTCTAAGAATACTTTCTGTTTAAGAAAATAATTTTCCTGTTATTAGGTAAGGTACTGAAAAATAAAGTGGGATGAGATGAGAGTATCCTTTGGGATAACATCATTCACCCTTTGCAGAAGCTACATCTCCAAAAGAGAAACACTTGTAAAAGATCTGGAAGTAATTAGAAACTATTATGCTATTTGGTTATGAATAAATAATAATAATAAAACTAATGAAATTTAAATCTCATGCAAGATGGAACTGCATTTTACTTTTTTTTTTTTACGTATAGTTTATTGAAGAAATCTACACTTCAACAGTAATGCAACTGTAACATACTCAATTAGGCTGAGGGAACAATGGCCAGCTAATCAAGCACAGATCTCGTCAAACGTAACACATCTTCATCCATTTTATGTTAAAATAGACTAAATACAAACAAAAATGCCTGTTTTTTATGAGAAGTGAAAATCATTACACTTATTATCAATTATGCAGAAATATATATATATTCCAAGTACATAACTGAATGCTTTTAGTTTATATAAGAAATAAAGAAAATACAGTCTTCAAAGTAAGCTACATTTTAATGTGGTGAAGAAGGTGATCCTAAGAAACAAACAAAATAGGTGTAAGGAAGTAAATTATAATAAAATAAATATTCTAAAAATGCAAAGAATAGAACTTTTTCTTCTTTCTCAAGCCCTAAAATGATACACTATCCTTACATGAGTTCCTTTAAAACTTAAAATGTATTTTTCACAAAAACTTCAAATTCCTTTGGGGGGAAAGAGTTGATTGCATATCCCTCTGAGTCTAAAAGGCTGCCCATATGAACTGAATTATCCATGACATGTACCTTCAGACAGTTGTAATGTGATATTTCATGTAAATTTAGACCATACCTTGGACGTGAGCCGCTGGCAATGTTGATTTTATTCAGGAGCTCAGATAAGAAAAAAAACTCTGACATCCTTGCTAATCTGTAGTCGTTAACATGGAATTTCCAACATAAAGAGCATAAAAGCATCTAATTTGCTGTAGCAAATGAAAGGAAAACAAACTTCGTATTTCCTTTTCCTTTTCAATGTCTAAAGTTACTCTGTTCTGTGCAAACAAAATTGTAGTTTTCAAAGGTTTTTGACATCATCATTATCTATCTTTTGAATGACACATTTCAAACTTCACCTAATCTGTAGAATGTCATTCAATTTGAATCTGAAGGAATCTGGTAGGAAGAAAAGCCCTAGTTATGTTAGGATTACTAAAAAAAATAAATGTAGTACTTTACATAGTCTTCCCAGTTCGTATTAATTGATTTATACATAAAAGCTCAGGTAGTGTTTTCTGTTTTTATACAGAGATGATTTAACTTCATTTTTCAATCACAGCATCTCCTAGTCTCCTGATGTTGGCTAGAGGCTGGATTGTATTACATGTTTTATGTGCCATTTTCTTCTAGCAATGTTCTGTGTTTTTTCCTATCGGTATTTCAAAGCATTTACCTCCTGTTTTCTTTTGACAAATAATTTTAAAAAATAAATAGAAAACTTTGCCAAAGATTTTCATGCAATGAACAGATCTGAAGATTGTTAAGTACATCTAGAGGACTAAATAAATAATTTTGTACACAGCAATGCTTTTTGGTCAGCCTTTACACCAGTACAGCCCCCTGTTGACCAATGCCTGTAGAAACATTTAACATCACCACCGAAAACATTACAGCATTAGCTTCTGAAGAACTTGAAATATAAATAGGCACTGGTATGCAAGACTGTCCTTATTTAAAAGTCAAGGAAACAACTCTAAAATATCAGCTGAGGTATAAGAATTAGAAGTAATTGGATAGATGTAAAAAAGCTCTCAAACAAACACTGAAGAAAATCAATTAACGTTTAGAATTTCAAAATGATTCGGCTCTTTACATTGTATTAGTTTTAAAATGAATGTTATTTTTTAACATAGTCAAATATTTTGAAATTATAAATAACTGGAATAATAGTCACAAAACCAACAAATTGATTTAGCTGCATTTGCTACATAGCTTGACTGAGTTGTCTAAAGAAAAGGCATTGCAGAAAGAGCTTAAATTTCTTCCTCTTCCTTTCAATCAATATTTGAGGCAAAGTTTCATCTCTAGGGCCCTTAATGGCAGGAATTCCTGGAGCCAGCAAATGAGTAATGTTAAACCTATGATTAGATGATGAGGCCATCAAAGACACTAGACCCTAATGCTTCATTCCACTTTATTCCTGAGAACTGCAGTAAAGCCAAAGACTAGGGAAGAAGGGACTGTAAGTTATTCCTTCCCTCAAGTAAAGGTTTCAGAAGATGTTAAAAAGAAAAAAAAAAAAAAAAAAAAGGGNAAAAAAAAAAAAAAAAAAAGGGTTTCATGACTTGAACATAAGGCTCAAAAGCTTTAATGGATCTTTTGGAATTTTCCTGGAACCCAGGACTTAACCATTAGGTAAAAAATTTTTCAAGTGCTCTGCTGGAGAGGGTTTGAAGTTCAAACCCCACTGAGGGTTCCTGCTAGGGATGTATGTTTCTTTTACTTTTCCCTAACCAATATTCATCCTGGCTAAGCAGGGAAAAAAGAAAAAAGAAAGAAAGAAAAAAAAAAAGGAAGAAAAATAACGCAAAGGAAAACAGGATTTAATGATTTCCTTATGACAGCAGCTAGAAGAAATGCAAGCTACAGACTGGCAACAGCAGGTAAGTTGGAACTCCATCCCCCAACTTCCCCCAGAAGAGTTTTAAATGTTAATTATTTTTAGATAGATGCATCAAAAGTAGACCTTCATTTCATTTGCCCCTGAAAATGTATTTCTTTTCAGTACATTTTTGGTGCAGATACTCAAAGTCCACGTGAATGCTCAAGGAAAACTGCAAACAAATATTTTCCCTTGGTAATAATGTAACGAGTTAATGTGGGCAGTTTATAATTAACCCAGTATACATTTCACTGATGTTTAAAGTCTATGAGGGACTTGATAAATGATACACTGGTAATAAGTCTTTAGAGAACTGAAAGAACTTTTAGATTATTTGGATCTGTTAGGCCATTGTATGTGCCTTATGTTACATAAAGCATGTTTGGGGATAGCTTATTGTTGTCAGTTTAAGGTAAAAAGCTTTACGGAGGAAGTTAGCAATAACAATTTGGAGAAACAAGATCAAAATTGAGATGTAAAGAATCCAAATACTCTGTGGAACTATTTCAATTTTGAATATTTTACCTGTGAGAGCAAATCAAAATGTTAATTGATTCAGATTTCTGAGAAACCAGTTACTGCTATGCTAAACAAACAAACAAAACTACGGAATTTTCTAAAACAGAAATACTGTACTATTAGGACTTCTTAAGGAATACTTCACCAATATTCCTCTGCTTTTTGCTGTATTGACAGCTGTACAAAATATGTTGTATTTTATTTCATTTACCAGAAATAATAAAACCACCATAAAGTATGGTTTAATTAAATTATTAATTAAAAAGATAGATTTTAATTATGAAAATAATACTATCTTCACACACTGTAAATAAGAGCTGGCTTGAGCGAGAGTTCACACACAGAAAAACTGGATAATGGACATCCATACGGTTCTAAAAAACAAATGCAAGTATACTTTGCATATCCTGTGAATATAGAAGCACTATGCTGTGTATACATTTTTAAAAATCTATAGTATATATGCTACCAGAACAGATTAGTTTGTATTTTCCTATATGGAAGAATGGAGCAAACAGCAATGCACAATTCATGGGTTGGCTGTAGTCCAGCAGTATGCTAAAGAACTGTTAAAATTATAATCAGAGAATGTCTTACCTGTGAACAAAGCAGCATAACAAGTTCTACCACGGAAGTACTTGACTTCATGCAAACCAGACCTGCAAAGAAATAGTCACAAGTGAATTAAAAAGATAACTAGTATTTAGTAACTATGGCTGAACAGTTTCAGAAATTTCATAAAATCTTTGTACTGTATTTTTTTAATCACTTAAATTAAATGAAACAAGTTTCAAGATCAATTGTCTGAGATTTTCAATTTCAAATACACCTAAATGCTCAGGAACTGTCAAAGAATAACCTTGAAAAAAAGCTGTATCAGGATCAGTACAGAGATTTTTTTGATCACACCTTTTTGTCTTCTAGCTCAGATTACTATTTAGCAAGATAAATAAGAAAAATCTATCTAGCCATCTATTTATATCATCCAAAGTAACTCACTATGTGATAAGCATAAGAAAACGATCTTTGAAAATCAAATCCTGTAAATGCTTAAGACTAACCTGAACAGATATTAACAAGTAGAAAAGAAGGTCTCTGAACAGAAATTAATCCAATTTTCATCTGGCAACTGACTTTGAAACTTTGAGCAGTAATGAAAAATGCACTCTTGGAAAATCTATTTCCTAGCAAATTTAGAATCTTTCTAGTTCACGCTTCTTGAAAACCTTGAATTCTGCAGTGCAGTCATTGCTCACATTTTTTTCTTAATTTAAATAGTCATTATGTTTCACATTCCCACAGTTGTGAATATTTCTTTTTGTGGCTTTGGAGATGCTGATTAACTTCTGGAGAGAAGGATAACATGTCTAAGTACGTAAAAGATGTTTTGTAAACAGAGGAGAAAGAAATTATGCTTTTACTTTTAACTTCGGTAGCTTCTAGTTTCTATAATCACATAGGCAATATAATGATATCATTGCTTAGGGCATGGAAATGCTTTTTATGTGTCATAGAAATGATGAATACAGAAATAATAAGGCTTAAAATTAAGGAAGCTGATGTACTTTAAGTAGGTTTCAACAAACAGCATTTAGAGACGAAAGTGCTCCTACACAATAGCACATATATTTATTGTGGGTAGCAGATAAATAGCCTTTTGTGCCCATTTTGCTAACAACCCCATCCTCATTGTACAGTAACACAGAACAAGCTGTAAGAAGCCACTAGGATTCCATTCTATCAGATATACGAGAAGACAGTTAACTAATGAAATAAGAGGCAGATGTGAAAAGCTCATTTAGGGAGACAATTGCTGTAATTGATCAGCTATTCTCATGCTCAAGTGCTTGAGGATCAGAAAGATTAATGGGATACTTATCACCTGCAGGCTACCTCCCCTGTTTGAAAACTGACAAAGAAAATCGAAACAGAAAAGCAAACCCAACCTGCTAATGCAGGTAGAAGCAAGACAGATATATCAAATATTTCATCGAAGAACATGCTTTATTATGAATGCAGCTCTGAAAGTAATGCCTCCTATTTTATGATGTTGTCCCACTACATCAGGGGTGGATGTTGGTGGTATAGCAGTAGAGGCTGAATCTTCCCACCAATATTCCATTACATTTTGTTGTTGTGCAACAGATGGTATAACTGGGGCAGTATGACAGAAAGGCATCTGACATAAAAGTGTGTATGAAGTAAAAGTGTGTCACTGAATTCCTTCATGTGGAAAAAGTGTCTCCCAATGACATTCATAGATGCTTGCTGAATGTTTATAGATGCTAAAACCGTGGATGTGAGCGCATTGTAGCTGCGGGCAGCATGTTTCACCAGTGGCAAAAGCAACAGTGATCATCTCCACTGGTGCAGATTCTTACAAGCATTGCATGCAGGCTGGCAGGTTCATTGCTGATGAAAATCATAGAATCATTTGAGTTGGAAGGCATCCTTGAAGGTCATCAAGTCAACTCCCCTCCAATTAAGAGGGACACCTACAGCTAGATCAGGTTGCTCAGTGCCCTGGCCAGCCTGACCTTGAATGTCTGCAAGGACAGGGCATTCATCACCTCTCTCAGCATCTTGTTCCATAGCCAATGGTGGTGACTATACTGCAAAATAGTGTTCTGTAGCTGAGAATTTGCTCTATCGTAATAACATTATCATGCACCTTGTACGTGTTGTAGTGTCCATGGAAATAATAGAAGACACTACTTTTGGAGCAACCTATGTATTTCGTTATGGTAAAAAAAAAAAAAAAAAGCAAAAGCAATCAACATACAAACATGTTTTCTGTCGCTCATTCACCTTTCTCCAAAATCAGACCTCAGATGTAATAGAACAAGTTCTAGTCAAAACTCTCAAAACCAAATTCCCATGTTACAGCCTTGTAAATTTATATTTATCTTTACCTTTTGATTTCATATTACAAGCACAAATAACCAGAATATACATTAATATATACATTAAGAAAAATAAACCAATTAAAATATGAAACAAAGGTTATATGATATGCATCTACAGAAACTTAGTTGTATGTTTGCATGGTTTCCAAAAATTACAAAATTGATTCCAAAACTCCACTTCGAGCAGAAACACATGATGAATACTTCCTGTTTTCATTCATTAAATTGTAAATTTTCAATTTTCAAAGAAATTTCCTGATATTTAAGCCATAATTTTCAAACAATATGGAAAAAGTTTGGAACATAGAACAAATATCTAAAAAGACAGAATATATTCCTAAAATAGTACAAAGATAGCATAAGTATTTGTTATTATAGAATCACTGAATCATAGAATCCTCCGAGTTGGAAGGTACCTTTAAAGTTCACCAGGTCCAGCCCTTCTGTAATGACTACTGCTACCTACTGCTACATTGGGTGCTCAGAGTCCCATCCAGCCTGACCTTGAGTGTCTCCAGGGATGGACAACCACCATCTCTCTGGGCAACCTGTGCCAGTGCCTCACCACTGTCACTGTAAAAGACTTTTTCCTTATATCCAACCTAAATCTACTCTCTTTAAGGTTGAAACCATTTCCCCTTGTTCTGTCACAATAGACCCTGCTACAGAGTCTGTCCTCTTCTTTCCTGTATCTGAAAGATACTGAAAGATATCATCCAAATAACAATTATAATCTTATTATAAAGTCTTTATGTCATTACAACTGAACAGGTCTCTGAATAATCACTTTAGTTCAAAGTTTTTCATTTAAAATCATAAGAATGTGTTAAGTTATGCCTAACTTTTTAAAACCCTGATGATTCTAAGGGCTGAATAAAATGATTGTCCGATTGATAACTTCTCTATTTGTCTGGACATCAGTTGATATCTTCTTGTACACTAGATCAAATCTAGTGTGAGCTTGGATGTGGTGCTCTGGCACTGGAAGGGAGAAATGAACTAGTTTTGGTAAAATTCTGAGAGGATACAGACCTGAGAACTAGTTAGCACATCAGCATATCCATGCATAGTAACCAGCTCTGTAATTGCCTGCTGATGGAATAAGACACTGATAATATCCATTAATACCTCTGATAACCAATGTCACTTGAAATTAAGTGTTTGAAGAGACAGATTTTCACATCAAAATTGAATAACTAACATAAAAATTGTAGTACTTTTAGCATGTGAGAACAAAGGGAGTTAGGAGAGCCCCATAAAAGAAAATGGTGACATAGACACCAGGAATACTCTTTACAGAGAGCTCAGCCTAAAGCAGAAGGAGCAGATTAAAGTGCGCGACTCCCTAGTTATAAATAACCAAAGATAGAAAAATTCTTAATAGAAAATGGAGACCCACATGCATCTTGATGAGTAGGAAGAACAAATTAAAAGCATAAGTACTTTCTATTCACCTTTTTATTTAAGTTCAAGAGGATACATTGCTTGAAGTAAAACAGACTATGGAAATACAGAGCACTCAGATCAGAGTCACTGTTTCACGTCATAAGTCTCTTGCTTATCAACATCCAACTCACACTTCAGGGACTCCATCAGCTTGAATCATATGGGCAAAAGTCCATGCCCTCCATTATATGCTCCATTTCTTCCTTTCTAGCTGCCAAGCCCTCTATTTTTGTGTCCCTTTTGTTTCTTTCCACCTTTGCTTATTCCTGATGAAGCAGGAAAGATTTGAAATATATATACTTTCTTCTGTTACACAAAGCACAATTTATCTTCACCTGCCAAAGGATTTGTGGAGTTGTAGAGGACGATATAAACAGGACAGGATTAAAGAAGGACAGATCCACTTGAGACTGTTGGGAAAAACTGGCAGTGGAGTCTCTGGTTTATGAAAATACCACAGAAGTTGTAGGAGTTAAATTAAGGAGGAAGCATCACACCTCTCCTGTTGAACTGGAATAAAATCACTTTGATAATCTTATGTTCTTAAATTTGTGCAATCCTCTGTTCTGGGATGCCCAGCTTGTGCTAAACACTAGAGTTGGTACTAGAATTGTTTCCTTCTTCAGACTGTAGATATTCTAACTGACAAAGAGCAAGGAAGAAGAACATTTTACAGGCAGATGAGAAGGAAGAAAACAATTGAGGTATCATCATAAAATCAACACCAGAATTTCCAGCATTAATCAGAATAAAAACAAATTTCATAAGCCCCAAATGCAGGAACAAAAGACTCATTCTTCCTTATTATACTTTTTGGGATTTCATAGATTTTTAGTGTTCAAAATTTTATTAATTTTAATATAAGGAGAAACAAAATATGATGTAAATCTTTAAAAAATAATGGCTTCTCTGATTGAGGAATGCATAGAAATCTATTTTTGGTTCTCTTCCCCCACCACTTAGCTTCAATAAGAAGTATTTGCAATTCAAACTACAACTATTGCCTACATTCTTCAGCTGCACATAAGTTCTTCCTATACCATCTGTATCAAATGCCATTAAGGAAGCTAATGTAATTACCAAAATACAAGTGGATATTTCCTGCATACAGCAAGGTTAAAAAGGTCACTGTCTAACTGAATGGAGTACGTGCTCTTTATATTTGCTGTTCTTAGTGCTTTTCTTCATAGTCTATTCTCAGTCCATTAAATATAGCCAACAAAATTCAGCATTTGATGGCAACAATGACCACATATACGGATACAAAAACTGGGAGCATCAAGTGCATGACCTTAGCTAATCTGGAATAAATGATGTATGCCTGACAATTATCTTGGAATGCTCTGGTTTACATGACTTCTTTTTCAGTGTTCTTCCAATGCCCCAAAGATATGCTAATTATTTCTCTTCACTATTACTTACTAATGTCTAAAAAAGATTAATTTCAAAATTACTATTTTAGTCATGCCTGTGGCATTAATCAAATCTTGGGTTCAAAACCTTGAAGTCACCATGCTGAACTAGTCAGTGTGAATTTCTACTGCAAAGAAATATAATGTAGACTGATAAAATCATTAAAAAAATCCTTATGAAATAAGATCATGGTTTTGAACTTCTTTTCATTATTATTAATACAATGTGTGTAGGAGTCTAACTGAATACCACCACAATTTCATCTGGTCTTTATCAAAGTTTGCCTGCATTTTCTTTCAGTGCTTTTACTTTGTGTCAACTTAAACCCTTATTGGAACTGAAACCAATTGTAATACCAGCAAAAGCGAAAAGACAGAAGTTGTAGCTTATGCTGAGCTTAGAAAAAAAGGTGTAATTAACTAAACTTTAGAGACTGCAGAAACTGCATAAATATTTTACTCAATTATAGTTTCAACTCAACTGAAAAGTCTCAGGCACAGATAAAGAAAAGCTTGAGAAAGTTTAAACTATTAGACCTAGTCACAGTGAAAACTTGGCCTTTACATGATGTCATCAAAACTACAGGAGCTTTATTTTATATGACAAAGTAAAGACATGGTATTGCATACATTATTTTATCAATGTATGAAAAGTGGATGTAACACAATTAGAAATGACCATAAGATCCTAAAATCCTAAAAGATTCAGAAAATACTTGAACTCTATTTCTTTTAACTTATATTTCCATAAAGTCAGTTATTTTCTTTCTTACAGCTAGGGTTTTTCATGTGCTTTAAACAAATTTGTACTGTTTCAAGTTGTTCACCATAGCTACTGGTAACTAAGTACCTCACGTGCCAAGGGACAAAATAGGAATTTTCCACAGGTAATTGCCACAAAAGAACTATGTATTTTCATTTTTCATAGACTAGTATTCATTTCCAAATTTGTCAGCAACGGTACAAACTTTTAATGACTGTTGATGCTAATGACAGAAACGAAAGCGTCTTATAGCTTTGATAACAACATAGAAAAACGATTGTGATATTTTCACTGGAAATGCAAGTTTTCTTTCAAGTTTGTTATTGCAAGATATTTTTCTTCTGCTAGAGTAGTCATAGTAAATTTTTTCTCGAAATATTGTTCTAAACTGAACTTGGAATCAGAGAGATGAGCATAGTTTTTTGTTTTTTGTTTTTATTTTTTTTATTTTGGTGTGTGTGTGTGTGTGTGTGTGTGTGTGTGGTTTCTTTTTGACCATTAGATAAAATTATTCAGATAGTTCAAATCTACAGTATTCCTTCTTTTTGTAATTCAAAGAAACCTGGACTCAATTTCATAGTTTTAATCAAGTCTCTAGCAAGTTCATAAGGATGTGAAAAGTATGGAGGAAAAATATAAAGATAAGTGAAAAGTTTGGAAATATGTGAAATTACTAACTGAAGTGACTGATTTTCCTTTTCCAAGTGATTATTAGAAAACAGAGGCAACAATTCTTGACTAGGAAAAAAAAAGAGGAATCAAAACTGTATCAAATGGAGTTAGACATCCAGTTTTCCAGAAGAAAAAGGAATTTTGTAGCTACTAATAAGGAATGGGAATAGTTTTTTTTCCAGTTTTAAATGACTGAATGACTGACAATAAAGGACTGCATTCTGGTCAAACTTTGTATTTGATGGACTGTTCTTGAAGAAGAACAAGAGCAAGAATTTAAGAAGATGGTAATTATTCCTCCAAAAGCAAGATGGGAATTAAACAGAATAGAGTGTTTTGCAAGATTACATGCAAAACTTGTTTTAGAACTATAAATATGACTATTCATATGTATATATATATATATATATCATAGTTTGTAGATGTTTAAATTACACTAATATTCTTAATTCATGAAAAGCAAAAGTTTGCAAATATTTAGTGATAGCAGATAGTCTGCAGATGGAAATCACAGTCACACTGCACAATAATTACAGTTCCACTTCCAGATGAAAGGAAATGCTGTTCCAAAGAAGATATACTCCCTAAAACAACAAAGGCTTAAAGATTTAGCAGTTCACTTCAGTACCCTTGACGTGACTGGCAGAATATAACATTGTCACCAACTCTAGGGACCAAAAAGGATGGCTGTGTTAATACTACAGCCCATCCTTTGTGCAGGTCGATCTTTACAGAGCAAAAGATGACACAGGAAATCAGTGAATTTGATCCAGTACTCTTGTAGTCAGTCAAGACGATTATATTTCCTACGGTTTGGTGGAAGACTGTGGTGGATGTGGTTATTATTATTATTGTTATTATGATGCTAGGTACAGCGCAATACTCATTGCACTTAGTGCTCCAAAATACAGGAGAATTATCATCCAAGATATCATATATAAAATGCCTTTAAAATAGTAAGAGAACTCTCTAGAACTTGTATCGTAAGATACACCCCCAGATGAACTCTAATAGGTCAATCTAAACAACAGATTTAATATGTTCAAACCCAAATTAATCTTTTCATTCTCTTTAGTTAAATTTGCAAACTAAAAGAGATTTTAGTACGCTTGGATGCAATTTAAAATACTAGAAATGCTGTGTAAATGTTTCTGGTATTACACACTTAAAGTAAGGAAAGCTAAACTTCTTTTTGGCTACAGTTACTAAAAGGAATATAAATGAGGACTATAAAATATCCCAACAGAATCACAGAGTGGCAGAAACTCTTGAGAGCAGACTCACAGAATGGGGATTTTTTACAATGTATATAAGAACTACATTTTAAAATCACAGACTTTTGTACTCTAGTCCTATGATCTGTAATGACATTGGCAAAACTGATCCACGCTGAAGAGTCTCATCTTGTACTGATGCGTAAAATTTTTGTCAATTTTCCATTAGTGTCAGTGTATTACACAAATAAGTGATCTCCTCGTTGATTAATGATAATTTAATCTATAAAATAAAAGCCATCATCACCAACATTCAGTTTAATTTCTCAGAGAAGATTTTCAAAATAGATCCACTTCTTCAGTAAGAACCTGTGGCAATTCTTTCCTTGGCCAATGGTCCACTTGGATTTAATCAATATATGCATTTGTGTTTCTCTGTCCTTCTTTTAAAAACAGTATTTCTTTAGATGGATCACTTTTCAAGTATCTGTTCTGATGGAAGGAACAGTCAATTTAATGCTATCAAAATGCTATACCTGATCATTTAAAATCTTTAAAAATGATTAATATCGATTATCATATGTCAATTGAGAAATCACTCCAGCTAACAAAATGACACAAAATTATTCTTAAATTCCTCAACTGTAAATTTAAATATAGGAAACCAATTCCCTGCTAAATTTAAGTGCAACAATTTTTTTTTTACAATGATACCTATCATATACTATAATTTAATTCATAAAATGAATGTTTCCTCCTCTAAAGCCTGCTGTTAGCAAATAGATCAAAGCAGCCAAAGCAGAGATCACACTTCACTGCAGCTGATCAAACTGTAACACCTCTAGTCTTGAAAGTGCCTATAAAATTGAACTATTGCTGTTCTGTTGAAGAGTACTTTCAGATAGATAAGTAACCGAATAATAATAATAATAATAATAATAATAATAACAACAATAATAATAAATATTTTATTTGGTAGAAGCTCNTTCCAATATATAAATATATGTATATTTACTATTATTATTATTATTATTGGAGACACCTGAGAGTTCATTATACAAAAGCAAATATGATCCTGGAAGTCTTCTGATTCTCCCTTCCATTCCACATTACTGTTCACTGCTCTTAAACTTGTGGCTACATTTTTACCACAGCCACTTCCCTGGATATTTTATTTCAATGGATGGAATGAGAGAAAAAAAGAAAAGGAAAATGCTGAGTGAAATATTTTTTTGTTTAGATGGTAATTGTGACCTGATAATTTGATAACAGGGGGACAAAAATCTCAGTTTCCACAAAGAGCTCTGCTGACCTCAGTTGGCAGATGTCAGATTGTTCTCCTATCCTGAAGCCTTTCTGACAAATGGTAATCATTTGAAAAAGCATCTCTCAAAACACAGAACTATACACAGCTACAGATGTCTTGAAATAACTTGCATTTCTTGTGTTTCAGTTTCCCTTATTTACTTGACAGTAACATTGTTATAGGCTCTCCCTAGACCTGGTTTGACATCACTTTGCTATCTTAATTTGACACATCACAAGTGCCTGTATTGCCTGACAAGTTCTTTCAGCATGAGGGTTTCCAATGGCAAGAAAAACTCCACAGAAAAACATCACTATTAGTATAGGATTTGATCCTAAAATTCAACATACCAACAGAAAAAAAAGACATGATGTAAGACATAGAAATTTAGTGTTTTCATTTTTTATTTTTTTTCTTTCTGAGGAAGTAAATGTTGACATAAAAATAGCTTGAACACAGTAGATACATTTCTCTTTTAGCTATCTTAGTCCTTGAAAAAAATAATTCTGATTCTGTAAGGAGTTTGTAGACATCTAGATGAATAAAGCATGAAGGTTAATTAATGTTTATGTTATTGTAACACATTTTCCATTCAAAAATGAATCTTGAAAATACACCAACTTTTTAAACTTTCAAATGTTGTAGTTTCTCTAGTTCAGTCATTCAAGAGTTTTGGCAGAATATTTTTTGCTACTGCTTTGGAGACAGAAGCAAGCATATCCATATCCGGTGGAATGAACTGCAAAGTGCCTTTACATCATCATAGCAAGGGAATTTTGTTAAACTTGGTTACCGATTAAAACGTTTCAGTCTGGGTCAATATGAGCAGGTGATAAGGAGACAGAAATTGAAGGAATGTAGAAGGAGAAACTGTGACCATCCCTAACAAGATTAGTTTTGTAAAGAAACTGGATGTAGAGACCAGGGAAAAGGCTTATTAAACTACACCTCCTGAGAAATGTATCTTTCAGGGCAAAACCCGATACAGAGATGTTATTTGCACCCTATAGTTTACGAGAGTTAGGTAATTCTCTGGAAAATATTGCTAGGATAATAAAGTAGATTGATTCCATTTTTAAGCCTGTAGAGGACAAAGGGTGGGACAAATACCAGCCTGTTTCAAGTCCAAAATCAGGCAGAGTCCCCTGCTGAGTTCTGAATGATGAATTAAGTGGAATAAGAACCGGAGAACCTCTGCCTGTGGGGAGCTTCAGTCACAGCATGAACATCCTGTAGATACTGAATACCTTTTTGGCATACCACCTCGTTTTTCTTTGGATGTGGACAGTAGAGGAGAAAAGAATACGTGTAAAAAAGGTGGCTGCTCTTAAAAAAGTTGTGCAACGGTTCCTTGGTCCACTGTAACCATGCAGCACTGCTGTATACCTGATATGATGAGTCCACCTACAGGTATTGTTACAGTAGTGCCTTAATGTATTAATTTTCTCAAGAATAATTTAAATGATTTAAAAACTATTTCCTTGATACAACATCAAATAGGTTTCTTGATATTTTTTTCTTGATTTCTAGTATGAGTCAAAGCTTTACAAAAGAAAAAAGAAAAAAAAAGAAAAAGAAAAAGCTGAAAGTTAGGATGAGAAGACTTCTGATCTTAAGATACAGGAGAAACATGAAGTCATCAGAGAGGGTATTCTACTAGACTCTTAAGGCAAAATGACCTGTCCTTTCAAAGCCTTAATGGCTTGTAACTCACTGTCAGCCAAAATGCTACAAACTTGAAAAAGCTGTGAAAAAAATGCCCAATATTGTTGAAGGTAAGTGGGGTCTGAGAACCACAGTCAAATCTCTGTCTTCCTCTATACAGGCTCCAATATTCTGTGCGCTTTGTGTGCTTTCAAAGAGAAAAACTGATATTGTGTTTTCTAAGCACGTAATTTCTACAGTATCATTTTCAACAGAAATTTAATAATTTCAAACACTTAGTGGCTTCTGTTTTTTTTTCTTTTTTTCTTTTCTTTTTTTTTTTTTTCTTCAAGGACAGTTTTCAGAGATTCTTTTCAGTAAATCTTACTTTATGTACTTACCTGCACTTATTTATTTTTTTAATGTGTCTGATTCTAATCTTTAAAATTAATCTTACGTTTTCAGTCATGTTTCACCCCAATGGTAAAGCAACAGAATCATACTAACTGCTACCTAATGGAACTATACACACTTTGGATTTTAGAGATGCCTTGATTATTAATTAATGTAACAATGGAAATTTAATCAAAGACATATAAACAAAAGTGCCAACAACTATTTCTGCACTTAAGTTACACTGAGACCACACAAGCCAAAGACAAAAGGGAGGGCATGAGCAGTTAACCCTGGTTACATGGTCTAATACATCTTAGTAAGCGTCCAATTCATTAGACAGGAGTAGAGTGGCTCATATGTGTAATTAATTATTGGCAGGTTTACTTTCAAGAAGGTGCCAGATGCTATGCATTTTCTAGTTGCTATCTGGATCTCTGATCTGTAATGTTTCCTGCCATGTTAAACATCTGTTCAGAACATACTTCTGTGCACAAAAACTTTAGAAATGCCAGAGTTAGATCTTCAAAATCAGATGAATGTGTGTCCTCTTCACTTTCTGGTATTCATAATGAAGTCTTTTTAAAGGCATCAAAAAGGCTTTATTATTAGAAAGAAAAATGTTCTGTAACTGGTGTGAAGGCATTTATAGTTTGAAGATTTCACTGTGGATAAATAACAGACACTGCTGTGGCACTTGCTCTTCAGTTCTTCTGAAAGCAAAATTTGGGACCTATCTTTTCATTAGCAATACATTTTGGAAAAGTGTGAAAGGTGCAAAACTTTGAAACTTGCTCTGCTGGTGTGCATGTAAAGAAATGGGTAAATTTGAATATCCAATTAATCTTTCATCATTTTATTGCTCCTACTATCCAGATTTCTGGAAAATGAGTGCTATTTTCTGCCTCCATCAGTACTGGAGTTGTCAGTATTCTTCAGTAGGAAACGCTTTCAATCCCAAAGCAGACAGAAAAAAAAGAACACAATATGGAGCCTTCCAGTATGACGATAAGAACTAATCACAGAAAACTGATTGCAACCAACACATCAAATTTGAACAGCCAATAAAGTAGAGGTTTAAATTCCTTATTATTTTTCTGTTTATGAGGGTCTTACAACATGTGTAGATTGTATTTCAATCAGCATCAATAGTTTTAATCATATCAAGTTTGTGGATTTCAAGGGTTTTCTTGTCTTGTTTAAAAGTTAGTATGAAAATGAAAATACGTAAAAAGAATCCTCAGAGTATAAATCAACAATCAAATCTTCTAACACTATAAAGTCATTTAACATATAGTTAGTAATAATTCATGCTTTTAAACTTTCTGATGTCATCATTCCAATCTAGTTATCTGAGTAAGGTTTATTAAAACTTTTCAGATAGTAGCGTGATTTCAGTGGGATCTTTTTGCCGTTTTTATCCAGCAGAAGATAAAAAGAAATCCATGAGCAGAAGCCCTACCTCCAAAAATTGAGGAAAGCTGTCTTTCAGAGGACTGGGCTGGGCAATTGACAGGCTGAGCTGAGCTAAGTCTGCAGCATGATCTCTTATCAGACAGAACAGAATGTATACAGAGACAGTCAGGTCGCATGCAGAGAAAGGAGCAAAAGGTAGAAGGAGAAGTGGAGGAATGCATTATGAACTCCTTAGCCTTGGAAACTAGTTGAGAGTTCATGCCTCCATACAAACCAAAACATCCATAACATTCCTGATCCTGACCAACACACTGCAAATGACACTAGCCTGACCACTGCAAAACATCTTTCCCACGTAAACGTTTTTTAACTTTCACCTTGACTTCTAACAGGAATCCTCTGATGTCCAGATCATATCGCGCTCTCTCCTAGCCTGCAGCTCAGCGTTCAGTGACTGTGCTGCACTATCACTGGTTTTTGATCCTTCCCTCTGCTATCCATAGCCTCATAACAACACTGTATACTATAAAATCTGCAGATGGACCAGATGAGCTTTTTTCCACTTATTTGCGACACAATGATACTATGCGCCAAATGGTAGTACAGAGCAGATGCAAGCTGATGAAGAGAAAAGAATGTAACTTCCACCTCAGCCAACACAGTATTGGGTATCATTCCTTTAACCAGACATCTATTTATATGAAAATTCTAGGTATCTTTCAATCACCCTCTGATAAACTGGCTGAGTAAAAGGCTGGTCCTTGCCACCCAATGTGCCCATATAAGATTCACAGTCACAAGTAAACATTGTAATGTATATATATGGCTATGCATTCATACGCTCAAAACTTGAGGACCAAACTTTAACTGGCATGAGCCTTACATGATGCATGTCTGAATAGACAAGGTTCTTTAAGCAGAGAAAAGAGAAAACGTCTCACAGGCCACACTACAATGAGCTTCAGAGAGAAGATCAAAGAACTTCATTAAAAAATAAAAATCATTCTTTTATTTATATGTGTACATATATGCATATAAAATCTGGAAAGAGACTTATTTCATAGTGACTTGAACAGGCATCTCAATGCCTCAAAGACATGATATATTCCCAACCATATCTGGTCAACAGCAGAACAAGCAGAAAAGCTCCTTTTCTTACAGATCTCTATGTATGTCTAGCTGCCACTGTGGTATATCTGCTATGACCATACAAATAAATGCAGAGATTGCAACATTAGAGGAAATATTGATGCAAACTTAACACCATAACATGCAGTGTATGGTCCAGAGGAAATGGGGATTCATAGATTTCAAAGCCAAACTGAAGACCCCAAATTATTTGGCAAGTACGTAATATTTTTCCTCTTGAGAAGCTAGACGGAAGATTCATATTTAGAAAGAAAATTTAAACTTTTACAAAGACTACAAGTAATATTGTTCTCAATACTTGCTGGGAAGTCCTAGTAAATTTTTCCAATGTTATTTACTCTCATTATGCATTCAGACAGTAGAAAGACTATGATATCTTGTATTACCTAACTTCTTTTTCCACACATAGCATCGTGTTCTCTCATAGATTCATAGATTCATAGATTCATAGATGCATTAGGTTGGAAAGGACCTACAAGATCATCTAGTCCAACCATCCTCCTATCACCATCCCTACCCACTAAACTACTAAATCAAATCCCTTAGCACCTCATCTAAACGCTTCTTGAACAGCGCTAGGGATGGTGCCTCAACCACCTCCCTAGGCAGGCCATTCCAGTGCCTGACCACTCTTTCAGAGAAAAAGTTTCTCCTCAAATCTAATCTAAATCTTCCTTGGCGCAACTTGTGGCCATTCCCTCTCGTCCTGTCACTAGTAATCTGGGAGAAGAGGCTGACCCCCTCCGCACCACAATCCCCCTTCAGGAAGTGGTAGAGTGCAATAAGGTCCCCTCTGAGCCTCCTTTTCTCCAGACTAAACAATCCCAGCTCCCTCAGCCGCTCCTCATAAGACTTGT
>VXAB01012333.1:20200-44789 GCA_013399175.1 Odontophorus gujanensis
TCTCTCCTCTCTTTAGTACCTTGGATAAAGGCAGTTGCTTGTGTTGTAGTATGTAGAGTCTATCTATCTACTATCCATCAGTCACTCTTGTGCCTTGTTCTTTATTTTCCCTACCACTGTATGTGCATATCAATCCTGAAGTACTGACTGCAGAACCAGATGGTAGTAAGGTGGTTGAAGTTGTGCACAGAAATGAATCTACTTTCTAAGCATCCATGGATTTACACGTCTTTCTTACCTGAGTACTGTGTTAAGAGAGCTCAGAGTACACTAACTATTGTAATAGTATCTACATTCTTTTGGTGGTGTCTTCCTTCATCTCCTATCTTCTGTGTCTGTGTTCTTTGTTCCTAGAGATTGAACTCAGCATTTGGCTGTGCTGAGATTTGTTTTTTTCTTGAGTTGCAATTATTAAAAAAAATGATTCAACATCTCTCCTCAGGAAAATACATTTTCTTCTCATTTTTGTATCTTTATCTAATCAGTTAGCTTTGCCAGAAACAATTCAATACTGTAGTCAAGACTATTAGTAAAAGTGTCAAAGTAGGATAAAAAAGTGGCTCAGAGGAGTTTCAGCACCATGAATAGCTTGAGTTTTTACTTATGTGCTGTTAAATTTCAATTAAAATAAACTTTAAGGTCATAATACTATGTTTATATTCACTTTCTGTCTCACTTGTTAACATTTATTCACTTATTTTGTTCAGAACATTTGCTACCTGCTGTGCTTTAAAATGGGAAGAATTAGCAAAAATCTTATAAGTTGAAAGAAAACATGGAGACACAAAAATATTTTGAATGTGGCAGAGAGTGCAGAATGAATAGAAAGGGAATGTTCTGTAAGTGCATGCACTTACTCTGCTGTATAGTATCTGAGCTTCTAATTACAACAATAAGACAAAGGTGCTGAAAAGTTTCTAAGAGAAAGCCAATGGTCACTTTAAGTACTAAATAGTTCTTTTCTCTTTTCTTCTTTTCTTTTCTTCCTTTTTCCTTCCCTTTCCCTTTCCTTTACCTTTCCCTTTTCCTTTACTTTTCCTTTACTTTTTCCTTTCCTTTCCTTTATTTTATTTTACTTTCCTTCATTTTATTTTACTTTCCTTCTTTCCTTTCCTTTTCCCTTCCCATTTCTTTCTCTGAGGAAATTATAAGGGTCTTCCTTCTCAAGAAAATAATTGTTCTTTTTGCCTAATACAAAACTCAGTATTGTTTGAGGTAACCAGAAACAAATTGTGCCAGCATTGGTAGATGCCACAGTGATGTTGTACTTGAGGTCTTTGCGAGCTTTTAAAATTGCGCCATTTAGCACTCAAGTTCTATCTGTGGTTTCCAAAGGAATGTTTTGGGCAATTTTTTATTATTTCAAGAAATCTCCCATCAAATACCATACAAAGCTAGTCCATCATCACTTCTACTGAATATTTTCATAAGGCCATGTGGTGAGTTAATGAGGGAAACAGTTTCTACTCCTATCAGCAACAAAATGTTTTCTGTTTCATCTGATTTGAATTGTATATGTATCAGAAACATATTAAATGTATGCCAAAGAATTTGTAACAGCTCTTTTGGAGAAGGTGTATCTGATGCTCTACCCAAATAATCTTACAGAAAAATAAAAAGCAGTGGCAAAGTTTATTTGGTATCTCAGCAAAGAGAAGGGAAAGGATCAGATCTGACTGTGTTCCAATATTGGATTTATTGCAGTTTAACATACTCAGTAAAGCTGTACTGAAAATATTTTTACTTACCTGTGCTTGACAAAAAGAGGATATAACTTTTCTTTAGGATACAGATCATATTACACTTGCCTGTAACATTTTCACCCAAAAGCTAGAATGTTGTAATGCAGTTTGCATGGAAAGTATTTGCTGAACATATGGAAACTCAAGTTAGTGAAAACATACCCATGCAAGTGTTAAATGGAACTCAACAATGAGTACGGTTAAGCTTTAATATGTGGCCTACACTTACTGCATGTTTGTTTCCAATTAGATTCTATACAGACAACTTTAACCTTTGCAACTTCTGTTCTCTGAGGCATTAAAGAACCTCTGTTGATGAACCACAGTAATACTGGGCTGTTTTTGCTATACTTTGAAGCTATCTGCAGTCAACTGCAAATCAGTCACTTTTAAACTATCATTAGGACACTTTCCATGTATACAACACTTTGGAAAATGGATGACATATTTGAAAAACTGTGAAGTGTGAGATACTTCGAAAAAATAACTTGTTTGGGGAAAAGAGACAAAAAAATACTATTACAGTAAGTAAATGGATGAAGAGTTTTACAAAAAACTATGTCGTATAATATCAGATAAGGTTCTTGAATGTGATGGGATTCCTCTGCTACCAATTTACATGAACAAACATGAATTGTTAATGATTTTGGATAACAATGGTCTTGGTATTCATTCTAGAATTGACCAGATCATTGCAGCCTGTCACTTCAACTGCACACAAAAGTTAGGAAGTCACTACTAAGGAACTCAATATTATTTTCTTCAGGAACAAATCAGCAGAAGTCTTCCATGGGAAGCTTTTCAGTCGCATTATATGCAGGGAACTGTTGGAGTAATGTCTAATTTTCAAGAACTTGTTAATCTATTAAAGATATGAGGTGAAACTAAGACAATTTTATCAGTATTGTATAAAACCTAAAGTGTAATTAAATGGTTGTCAAACAGAATAGGGTAAATCTGCTAGAAATTTTGCAGTGAACTTCACTGAAATGAAAGATTTGATAAAATCCATGAAACAATTTACAGTCATCTCAATGTTCTCAATGAGTAACTCATTAAAGTGAGAGCAGCAACTTACTCATAGCTATGAAATAAACATTAAAAAATGTCTGGTGTTTCTGAGAATGATAGTTACTTTACCATTCCTTGTTATTAAAAACCTAGAGTAAAAAAATAAAGGATTTTAATCACAAAGTGAAATATTTCTAGCATTCAGAACAGAAGAGGCCCATCTTCTGTTATTCTGTAGAATAATAACTAAGATCCTAGAAAGACTATACTGTACAGCGTTTAGGGAAAATGCATATATAATAGAAGTTTTGATACTTGAACAAAAACTGTTTTTTCTTGCATAGAACTTCACACACTATAAGCTTTGCACTAATAACTTTTTCCTCTCAGTAAACAATGATACTGCACATGAAAATAATTATGGAAGGAAAAAAATTACTTGGCTGAATATGTGCCACTGGATGTATGATAAAAGAACAGTGCATGCTCATGTCAATTCAATATTTTGGCAGCATTAGCACTGATTCATTACTTACTTTGTTTTTCCAAATTTTATAACCATGTAGCAGTAACAATGACATTACATTCAAAAAGAAAAACAAAACAACAAACAAACAAACAAACACACACACACTTTCAAGGATAATTTTCTTAATCAAACAATCATTGCTATTTATTTCCCTAGGGACAGCTCTTTACCAACAAACCTACCAAATCCAGATGCACATATCAATAATGTTAGATCATATTCTTCAGTTTATTTTCTTCCACACAAATTGAGTACACTTTTTTATGGTATTTTTTCACTAGTTTTTCAAAGTCAGGATGAAAAGCACAGAACTATTCTGAGAAGGAAAAAGCACATTATGGAGAGGTTTGTGCATTCCAAGGTGACAGGGTATACCCTTACACAGCAACTCAGGGGGAAAAAAAAGGTGGAAACAAAAGATCACATTTTAAATTCAAATAAAGTTAAATGAGAGTAATTGAAACCACAAGACATTAACAACCAATTCATTTACTTATCAAAAATCATTGAAAAGTAACATTTTTCATATCAGAATACTAATAGTTAAAACAAATATAATCTTGTAACAGAAACAGTACCTTCAATCAACAGCTCTTGTCCATGACTGCCCAATAATGTTCGGGATAGAAACGGGGCGAAGTCGACAAAAATTTCTCGCAGGAGAGGGGCCACCTTTTCTAAGGCTCTCTCAAGCTTTGCTGTGATACTATGGAAAAACAGAAACATTTGAGTAAAAATTAAAAACTGAAAGTTAAATGATGTCAAACCACACCTGTTTTTAAAAGTTGTTCTGAGGTTCTTTAGGGAAGAGGAAGACCACAATTTGACTAGATTTTATGGTGATGAAATTGGTCAATCTAAACAAAATGTCACTTCAGTGCCATCAGTGTGGCAGCCTCGAATTCTACAGCATTTACAGAGCACTCCAAAACATGTACAAATTCTATTTTCACATTGAGACATTATTAGAAGAATCATTCACCATTTTATTGTGCATCAATTAATGTTTATAATTTAAAGTTTATCATTAATACATGATAGGAAAGTGAGATATCCAATTGTAACTCTTGCACCTATCTTACCTTACATTTTATATGCATTTGAAAGCTTGAAATGTGTTTATTCATGTAAAGCAATCACAAGTGTCTCACTCTTTTCTTCAAGCTTTCAAATAATAGCATCAGGTATTTAAATGGTTGACAGAAAATGCATGAGGAAGACCTAGCACATGATTCACAGAAACCAATGTTCTTTGCTTCAGCCTTGAGGCAATGCAATCAACAAGTCAATTGGATTCCTTCTTTATATCCTCTTCTCTTTAAATCTTGATGGGGCATAAGACTTGTGTCCTCTGAAACTCTTATGGCAAGATTAAAAACTTTCAATGTTGCTTCAGATAAATAAATATTTACTCAAAAAATATAAATTACAGTACGTACATATTATGATCGACCAATCAGAATATTGGTATATTCCCTTTCAGACTGCTTGTGGCAGGGAGTATTTTCTTTGCATTATAATTAAAAGACCAAAATATTATTGGCATTTAGGAAAATATTAGTAGGAAGAAGTTATGTTTATTGGTAGAACATAAGAGGTGCACTAAATTTTAAATTTTCAGTCATATCTACCACCTGTAAACTATAAATAAATATAGATATTTTCAGTTGGGTCATATGAATATTCCTACATTTGAAAGCAAAGCTGACATTATAAACACATTGAAAGGTTTACTTCAATAGCTTAAAGAGATTTTATTGAGTCCCTACAGCTTATTTTCTTTCAACATGCTGCTTTCCTATTTCAAATTCAGGTATTGATTTTGTAGTATTCTAAAGGAGGTTCTCATATCAACAGTCTTTGTTTTATGCTAGAGCTTCTCTTGACTCGAAACACTGATGATTATCTTGGAGTTGTTCATTTGTAACGTGAATCTATCCTAAGATTTTGCTGCTAGAGATAAAAAACCTGCTAAATTAATCAAGACTCATCTAACCTATGTTTTAAAATATGCTTTCACTGTAAATTTACTTCAAGGTTCTAATTTTAGAGTTCATTTAACTCTGATAACTTTATGTACAATAAAAAAAATGTTAGGAAGTTTTTAAAGGAAGATGAACTTCTATTTAAGAATCCAGTGACATGGAAGGTTTGAATGTCCTGTTAATCGACACCTTAGATGATAATAAACACCTTGTTATTTAATGGATTGCTGACGGTTCTAGTATATTATGAACCTATTAACAGGGAATTTTGGATAGTATTCTGTGAACATGTGAGTTCAAAGTTTAGCACTCTTTAAAAATGCATATCAAATGACAGAATTTAATATTTAAATGGATTTAAAAGGAAAAAAGAAAAAAGTGTTTGCCTTGATATAAATCCCCAGTGCATTTACATGTTGAAAACTGACTGGAGTTCTGGTCCTCCAGTTCCAAAAATAACAAACAGAATTAAGAATGAAGCATAAAGAGAGACACTAAAATGATTCAGGAAAACAGGTGGCTCATCTACTGAATTTTTGGTTCACACACATGCACAAAGAACAGCAAAAGAGGACAGAGAGCTTTATCTGATACTACAGCTGCTTCTCACGTCTATTATATCTTATAATGCACTCTGCAATCAGTTGGAAACTCTCTTCGGGGATTTCATGACTGAACTAAGAGTTTTAAAGGATATTTTGAAGCAATTAACACAGTTTTCTCCTCTCCACTTGCAGACATTCTTAAATGCAAATAAAATTTTAATACCATCGAAATTCAAGATTATTTATTTTGCAAGTTAAAGTCAACACATGTCAGAAAGTAAATTATGTATAATACCTATATACGTAGAAGTATTAAACTGGGACAGGGAAGACTGAAAGAGCACGGTAGTAGTATCAGATTAGTAAGCACTGAGCAAAAAAAGCAAATAACACTGGGAAGAGTTCTTATAGGCTAGCGCTGGAGTTGATCACAAACCAGGAATGGAGGAGATTTAGTTCTATCTAGAGAGAAAATTAGGCATGCAGTTTGGTTACCTCAGCCATGAAAATAGGTTTACATAAAGCCTACCAAGAATACTATGAACAGATATTATTAAACCTCATGTAACATACAGTATAAATTTCAGGGAACCCGAACAGCTCTTTTGAAACAGTTCTTTGTTAAATCTAAATAAAAATCTAGAGTCCAAAGACCAGTGGTTCGTTCAAGGGAAATGATAACATTCCAACTAAAAAACCTCACTTCTTCATATAAAATTTTCTTGAAATGCAAAGGTAAGGAATTTTGGAAATTATTAAATTTGCTACTGTAAAAACTAACTGCTATTTGAACCATTTAAATTACATCCTTGGCAGGATTTTACACTGATCAGCACCATGCTATTCAATGTTATACAGGTTTACTTTTCTCTTATCAAAAGCATAAGTTTTAAATGGGAAATTACAGGAGAGTCAAATTGCTCTTTGCCAACCAGTTCATCATTCACTTCTTTGGTTATTAAGCCTAACTTCTGTGTGCCTACTTATGAATGTTCATAAGAAAGGAAATAATCCAGGGCAGCCCAAACACTCACAATTATCATCTGGACCTTGCATGAAGGACGGATGCAATACTTTCTAATGGAAGAAGAAAATCCTCCTTTCAATTTTATGAACTGAATCTAAAATTGTATTAAAAATGTATTGCAAAATAAGCTATTATACAGAGGCATGCAATAGGAATTTTAGAGAGCAATTTTGAGAGAGTATTAGCTATTCCATGGCATTTACCTCTTGCTATACCAACTCAGATCTAGTGTGCCTTTTAGTTAGCTGAATGAATGCATGTCCGGTTTCACCCTCTCCAACCTAAATAGGGCTTTTGTTTGCTCAGAAGAGGTTTTCTCTCAACTTCCCAGTGCCCTATTGCCCAGCTGTGCTTGCGTTCTGATTTTTACTAATTGTAAATAACTGGTCAACATATAAATAACTCTTAACAATATTTTAGTGTGTGGGATACTTCTAAGGAGTTAGAATTTTCAGTGAAATACTATTTTAGTATATTCTTAGTACTGAACAAGTTCATAAATATATATTGAATTATATGAATAACTATGGTAGGGCATAAGAAAGAACCTGAAATATATTTTTATACATATATATTTTTCAATACTATTTTGTATGTATGATGTTGTAGGAGGAGAAATGACAACAGTAAAAGTTAGAACTCATGTACCTCATGTTTTCAGCTGAATCCTCTGGCATTGGAGCAACAGTTTGGACAGCTGGGAGATTTTTGCTGGTAGCACCATTCACAAAGCTGGATGACGAAGAGGAAGAAGAAGATCCTGAGTCTACTGCACCTGTTCCCCAAAAAATACAGGTCTTAATTCAATCTGAAAAAATATAGCTTTTAGAGAGTTTTAATATAGTTCTTATTAATTTACTTTTAAGTAAGAAAATAATGTTACTTTTTCTAAAACAATTAAAAACATTCAATGTGAGTATAACATAAATTAATACCTTATTTTTGTTGATACAGTTATAATGAACTTAAATAATTACTGAAAGTCAGGCAAAATAAGTCCTTACCTCATTTTCAATATTCCCAAATTATATTCCAAAGATGAAAATATTTTTACATCATCATGTAAAGCAAGATCTTTCTAAAATAGAGGTATATTTAAGATGAGCTTGAGTGGAGAATGGAAGCTTAACTATTATATTTTTTCTATATATACACACTTCTTGGCTGCCCAGTTGCAACTATAGGCAGAAAATAAAATAGAAATTTAAAAAAATAACAGAGAAAATAGAAAATGCACATTCCTTCAGCAAATAATGGTGGAAAGCACTGTTCGAAATAATAATAATGTAACCGTAACAAGATTCTAATTTTTACTTTTTCAGTTTCTTTCCTCAAGTCAAGAAAAATTTTTTGACCCTAAAAGCAGTGAGGGTATCATTTCAATGGGTTGTGAACAGCTGCCCAGAAAAAAAGATGCAGACAGAGTGTACATTTATACTTTATGTGATCTGGGTCAGAGCTAAGGGCTAAACTTAGACTCTAAATGCCAATCTATCATGTTTGCTGAAACGGCACTGTGAGTTCAGACTCTCTGAAGCAAAACAGAAAAGGCATACAGTGGCCACGAGCAGTAACAAGAGAATCCTGATAAATGCTGTCAGTGTTCTGCTGCACAGTCACCGTGTAACACATCATGGTAACACAGGTATCTACAACAGTGGTGTAGTTGGAGGGATGGTTGTGCTGCTGGAGATGAGGGTGACAAGCTATGAGGAAGATTTAGCCAAGTTAGCAATGAAAAGTGGAGGAAACTGAGAAACTGAAGCTTAGGGATCAACCACATTGCTCTAACATTTTTTAAAATGATAATTGGTAACTCCTTGTTGCTGGTCAGAGTTAAAGATACAGGTGTAAATATCTGCACACACACATATATATATACATATATATATACATGCATTTTATTCAGCTTCTTACAAATAATAACTAAAATCTTAGGAAAGCCTTTACAGTTTTACTGCTTAAGCAGCCCCCTGACAATGAAGTTGAGGTCAAATGCCAGTAATAGTGAAATTTTCTTTAAAAACAACTAAAACAAGTTATATTCAAAACAATATCAAAATGAACTAGGCTTTGTTGGGCTATAGAGATAATGGTAGGTTCAGGATTTAGACTATGAAGTGATATGTTCTGATGTACTCTACAGTTTTAATAGCGTCAGTGAGAGGTTGGTTATGGCTTACATATAGGGTTCAGTCTTAGACTGAATACAAATTGCAAATGTACCTGAACACATTGAGAAGGAAACAAAAATACAAGGTGGGTCATCTCTTCTGGCCTAGGAACAACACTAACTTAGCTGGGATTGCAGGAGCTTAAAAAAAACTGCGTAGCAAGATTAGAGCTTCATGTATATGTGTGTATGCATGCACACGTATTTATGTTACTTATGCATTTATATAATATACATATTTATATACATAAGTGACAAAATTTTATTTCTCATCTCCTTCCGAAGTTTTTCTCATTATGGATTTTGTCTAAAAAGAATATTTGCTAAGTTACTGAACATGCGATGCCCCCAGTAGAGAAGGTCAAACAGAGCAAGGACTACATGTTTCAATACAGCGTTGAGAATTTGGGCAGAAATAAATTCTATAACAGCAGAAACAGATTCTTAAATGAAGAAAGGAAATCTCTCAACAGAAACACTCAAAGCACTGAAAGGGTATCAGTAACACGCACCTCATTACATCATGACAGAGACATTGACTATGACAGTGATAACAGATAGGACATAAACACTGATTCCAACACATGAATAACTTCAATCAAACAAACAAACAAACAAAAACTCCACACCTTCCTCAGAAGTCTAGTAAAGAACAGATCTCAAATTTAAAATTACATCGGCACAATATCTTTGACATACTGTAAAATCAGCTGTAAATAGGTTTGGAGGGACACCTAGTGTTTCTAAAAAAATTGTATAATGTTCCTTTTTCAATAGTAAAAATCTCTGATGTTTAATGACATTCTCTTTACTACTTTAAAAGCACTAATTATATAGATAATCTCACAGAGTCTACAAGTTTATAAACCAGAAAACATCTGGATAATTGACATCTACATCTCAAAAACTGACATATATGGTCATTGTTTCAACTTAGTTAAAAATCACAAAATAAGCATTTTACTTTAATGCTTACACATTTTCAATGTTATGCAATTTTTACTGCCATTAATGCATTTAGCATTTCTAAACTGTTGATAATAAATTCAAACCTTTACACATATGTTGAAGAGGAAATACATATAAAACTATTTCTTTGGAGAATTAATCAATATGTTTCATCTGGGGGAATTCAGGCATAAAAGGCTTTTCCAAATAAGATCACAGGAAGTTCAGCACACATATAGTTCTCACTAATTAGATCTGATACTTGCTGGAGTTCCATCTAATCAATACTTTCCCATAAATCAAACTAACCCACAGACTGGGAGACAAAAACAGTTGCACTAAAATAAAACAAAACAAAAATCTGCTGGGAAAAAAAAAAAAAGAACAGTAAGATCTATAATACAAAAAATAAAAACAAGGTAAAAAAAAAACACCCTTTCATCCACAGTGAACTGTGGTATCTGAAAGACTGTCCTCTACTAACAGTGGTATCAGGGATATGACTCATTTTTAAATGCTATTACTTACAAAGAAGAGCTACTACATTCCAGCCAAAACACTCCAGATCTTTAATCAGTGAGGAGACTGAAAAGCTCACACTACTCAATACAATTTGGAAAACAAGATTTTCATTGTAGAATATTTTTTGCATGATACAAGAGGACCTAAAAGGAAATCCATTCAAGATTAACAGAAGTGGCTATACAAAAAAATGCATTTATAGAAATGATAACATTTTTCAGAGCCTCTATTACTCCCATCTGCTTTAGAATTATTAGATTTTTAGATTTTTTTGAATCCTTAAAAAAAAGAAAAAGTTCTATTACCAGGTATTAAAGGTAATCTGCAAAAGGAAAGAAGAAAAATGAGTGTGTCTTCATACTGTTCCACAAAGTAGAAAGATGCCAAAAGCTTTCCCCTCATTTTCTGCAACCCCAGGGAGATTTTCATTTTCTCAACCTCTGACAGCAGCTGTGATATCCTTGAAGAGAGCTCTTCTCTCAAGTGCTTTTGCTTAGTTTAGAAAGAAAACATAGCAAAGCCAGACATTTTGAAGGAGTTTAAGTAAACATCAGTTGCTCTCACAGTAAGGATTCATTTATGGTAGGAAACCACAGCATCCGTGGTCAATGGGCTTTTTCACGAAAGACAATTCTACTGTTCCTATTTTAAATAATTAACAAGTTCTCTACTCCTTCTATAGGTCACAATAAACAGTTACTGAGAAGACACACTGGAATTAAATTAGGTAGGATCTTGCCAAAAAACCTTCCAAAAACCATAGAATAATTTTTATTGACAAAAATACTGAACTCCACAATGTATTACATTTGCCTATCTAGTAGTATTTAATTTCTTTCATGCATGAGGAGGTATTTATTGTTATATATCATACAAGCATCCTCTACCACAGAGAACTGGAAAAGCTAATTCATTTGACTTCTCAACTTATTCAAAGACTGCACGAGTCCAACGTGGAGTATCAAAGACAATAAACATAAACCAAGAGAAAATTATGTAATTAACAAAGGACAATATTTAATCAATATTTAATCTTCCTTTTTTTTTTTTTTTTTTTTTTTTTTTTTTTGTAAAGTACAAAACAGTAACAGAAAAGATGGCTGAAAAAAAAAATAAATCACTGAAAACAACAAAACCAAAGAACAGACAGGAAAAATGAGGGTCACAAAAATATTTAAGGACAATACCTGTTGTATTAATCATACTTTTTGGTGTAGCTCCTGTTGCAGCAAATATATTAGGTGTACTACCCGGTGGCAGCCCGCTTCCTGCTGTGGCAGCTCCAACTGTGGTAACAGCCAGGCTACCTGGTGGGGGCTTCTTCACTGGCACAACCACACTCCTGCAGGGAAAGGAACAGAAGATCATGAAAACTCTACAGCAGAGTTAACAAGAACTTCTGTTTGTTATGATATTATGCTCTGTTATAATGCTCTTGGTAAGAGCACATAATAATGGCAATTTCCTTAATCTTTCTGGGTAGATGAAGACTATGTCAACTGACTGTTGTCTGCAGTTTTATGTGATGCTGAGAAACTCAATTTCTCTTTTAGTGCCTCCAAAATGGAAACATCTCAACATTCATTGATAAGCTGTTGACAACGTTAAGAGCACCTGTGTCCTAGATTTGCAAAGGAAGTGTTAAGATACTATGCCAGTGTACTACAATTAAACATTTAATCACAGAACATGGATATTATGCTCATTTAAAAATAATATCTAAAAAGCAGCTTTGAGAATTTGTAAGCATTTTAGAAGAGGACATGCTTTCCATATAACAGAAGACATATATCACACACACATATATATACACACACATACACAGGCATTTGAACAAACATTCACATATTCTTATGTAATCTTAAAGCACTCTTTTCTTTCAAATCTCAAAACCAAAAGACTTGTTGCAACGATTAGAAGGGAGGAAGGAGGAAAAGTTTACAGGACATTCATTTAATACTTTATCAACACAGGACTGCATAGTGCAGACAGGTAAATTTACATTTTTCCATTTAGTAATTAGATTTATTTACAAAAAATATCTGCTCCTAAAAACAAACGAACAAAAAGAAAAAAAAAAGCAAAAAAACCCAACCAACAACAAAAAAAACCCCTCTATTTTAGTAGAAAACCTGAGTGAAAACAAAGTCTGAAACAAATAATACTTATTCAAATAATAAATAAATGTTAAAGAAAATAGATTTTTAGTCATCATACATATTTTCTAATTAAAAGAGTACATTTCCATTTAAAACTAAGAATTGAAACCAAATAAAGTAGGAAGAAAATGCAACTATTTTGGGGTAATCAGGCCACATTTTTCTGTAGAATTTCCTTTAGTAGTTATTTTATTACACTTTTACCAAATTACAATAGCACACAATGGATTAAAAGGTGCAGAGCTTATGTTCTTTTATTTAATTTTATTGTAATGTAGTTTGTTTACATAATTCTAAATCGTCAGTCCTGCTAGATTTTAATTCAAGGCCTAGTGATGCAAACTGTACTGATGATTCCATTAAGAAAGTTATGTACAACTGTTATTCTTTTATGATCTCTTGATGGCAGTGTACAATGTGTTCATAAGCAACAATCTTTCTTTACTCTTTTCAGAGTGGATCACAGCACCAGCTAACATCTCTATATACTGAACAACAGTTTTAAGACTACCCTGAAGCAAGTATTTCAGAAAGGTAAATCTAGGCATATTGATGGTTTTCTGTCTCCTTCTGTTTGCTTTAGGAGAAGATGAGTTTGCAGAATTCAATAGCTATTGATAAAGTAGAGTAGTAGATTAATCTACTATGTAACAATATGAAATTTCCTAAGATTAGCTCCTGTCCACCAAAAATATCTCTAGTTCAATTAATTCTTCAACAGAAAACTCATTTCTCAAATACTCCAATACTTGAGTTCAGGAATATTGAGTAGATACTGACAAGAGCAGAGTCCCTACAGTGCCACAGAAACACAAGAAATCTTCTGCATCTGAAGCAAGAGTATCTCCTGATTACATTAATCTCAAAAGGAAACTAAAACCACTCCTTAACTACAGCATCTTTGTACAGAACTGCAATAAGAAAGGTAAGATTAGTGCCAATGAAACACAGATTTGAATATCCCACAGGTGATAGAACACAGGCACAGGCTGTGGTATCTCCTCTTAGGGGACCTTACAGATCTGACTTGATATGGTGCAGGGTGCCCTGCTCTGGGTGTCCCTGCAGGAGCAGGTGCTGGGCCAGGTGACCTCCAGCAGTCCCTTCCCACTTCAACCATCCTATGACATCTGGGTGCTGAGGCGCAAGAAGGAAACACACAGAAATCTCAGACTGCCCAATGTTAATGGTGCATATATTAAGCAGCCTAAGAAAGTGTGTAGCAAGGTACCCAGAACTGGAGACAGAATGACTCACAGAGGTTAGGAAGCACAGGGACATTGTTGACAGCTCCCTAAGGGTAACAAAAATATCCAAAAATCTGTAACAAAATATTAAAAGAAAAAAAAAAAAAACAGAAAGGAAAAAAGCCCAGAAGATATGAGAAAGAAGAAGGTGTCCATGTCACACCCATCACTGCATCAGAAAGTAGACCCTTACATGGATGCACCCTAGCACTAGCAAACGTGAGATAAGAGTGTGAGTGAGATCTGTTTAGTTGCTTTATTTTATTTTTAAGTACAATATTTTCTCAGCCTACAAGAGAGCCAATTTCAACATGTTAAACTGCTGATACACTGTTACAAAACTATTTCCTATTTCATTACTATCTTTCCAAAAACTATGAAGCAAAATTTGAAGTCTCTCTCTTTAGCTTCAGAGAGCTCATTGGTCTTTCACAGCATCTGAAAGATCATCTAACATTGCAAAGCAAGGACTGTCTGTACCAACTTCATTCCTCAGACACAACAGAAATTTTAGGAAACTATTTTATTAAGAGTGTAGATTAAAACTAAAAATTAGGTCCCTTCGCAAAAAAAGGACAGTCCTTTCCCCATGTCTCACAAGTACTCATGTTCTACACATGGATGATGTTCTTTTAAGGTATGAATTAGAACATGAAGACAGGTCAGGTGCTATTAAATTTAAAATTATGAATAAACATCATGAATAACATGTTTGCCACGAGAGTATGTAATATCAGTGAGACACGATCAACCTAGCCTGAAAGAAAATGCATTTTTCTGACATGTCATACATGGTAATCTTGTCAAAATGTCTCATTTCTACTAATAAAACAAGACAAAGTGAGTGAATATACAGAATAACATGCAGATGAAGGAGACTAAGTAGACATATGAACAACATAGTAGAATGAAAAAAAAAAAAAAGAGCAAAACATAGTAGCAGCAGAGCAAGAAAAGTGAAATTGAGTAACTGACCGCTTTCATGTTAAAAACAAAACAAAACAAAATTATTTTAATCAAACAACTCGGATGGCCCGTAGGATGAAAGCAGAAGGCAAAAGCAAGTTTATGAAAGATGCAGCTATTTACCTGAAGATAATATGAATGAAAGAAATTTAGTGTGATAGATGCCTTATATTCAACTCTGACAGACATTCAGATATTTCTCTCATGATGGAACAGAAATCTATGCGCTAGGAGAAACTATCATATGTAATTCTGACATTTCTTTTTAGGCTTTGTTTTACACAACATTTATCAGACTTCATTCCAAAACGGTTCACATTTTTCTGCACCATACATTTCCAGTCCCAAATGTTCATCAATGAGTTAGTCAGGAAAGGCTTAGTAGCAATTGACTGTAGCAACTAATTTTCTTCCTCAGTTCATGAGGTAGTTTGCAATTCTAAAAAGAAATGTGTGTACTAATGATTATTCTGCTGCTCTGAGAGTCTTTTTCAAATTCTAAATCTAGGTCTGAAGTAATCATAATTCACATCACGTTTAACATGGATGCTGGTTCAACCTGAAAACCACTCACACAGTGCATTAAATAATCTCAGCAAATGGCTACAGAATTTGTCCGTGGTTTAGTAATTCACATGAAATGTTTAGATTGAAAATTACACCATTAACGTGTTGAACTGAAAAAAAAAAAAGTGGAAACTGAAAAAAATGTTCTCAAATTATCTTAAAATTTTATCTACTCAGTGCCAGTGACAGACAGTTCAGTTTGTACAGCAGTATATTTTCTCTCTCTCATTCTGATCCACATTCTGAATCTCTTCTCCATTTTAAAATCCAAAGGCCCTCAAGCTTAATCACTCTGGTCAGTCTAGAGATCAGACATAAGCTTCCTATACTGGATGTCTTGTACTATCTAGCTAAGCAGCAGCAAATAAACTAGAATTGCTGTACACTCTTCTGGGTTATGTGAAACCTCTTAAGGCTAAATTAATATTCTTGCCCCTACTCTCCTTCGCCTGCAGCAGAAAGTAGAAGAATTTCTCTCAAGCTAAGAGCGTTTGCGTTTTTCAGCCTGAAGATTAGAAGATTCCAGGGTGACCTTATTGCGGCCTTTCAGTAGCTAAAGAGGTCCTACAAGAAACATAGGGAAAGATTCTTGTCAGGGAAGGTAATGACAGGAAAAGGGATAATGTTTTTAAACAGAAAGAAGGTAGATTTAGATTAGAGATTAGGAAGACTCTTTATTCATAGGCTGGCAAAGTCCTGGCACAGCTGCCCAGAGGAGCTGTGGGTGCCCATCCCTGGAGGCGCTCAAGGCCAGGTTGGATGGGGCCCTGGGCAGCCTGAGCTGCTGGGTGGCACTGCCACATACCAGTGGAACAGAACTAGACTGGGGTCTTTAATATTCCTTCTAGAACAAACAATTTTCAGTTTTCCAGAAACACTCTTCAAAAAGCGGTATTGGCAAAAGTAAAATATTTCACAGAAGTATTCTGTGTGAAACAGCAACTTCTGCCAAATGTTTTAGAAGAGATCACAGTCGAAAATGGTGGACAATTTGTTTGCAATATTGAATCTTACCTTGTTTCTACAATTAGATTAATTTGATCTCTGAAAATAAATTATTAGCAATTCTTCTCTGAAAGTTATGGGCAATCGTCGTACCTATAAACATGTTCAGTATACCATTAAGAATTTATACTGCTGATTATTCATTGTTCCTGTTTTAAGCCTCAGACTGTGGTTTGAATCTGTAATATTTCTTTGTTAGCATGTATTAATACCACATTTTGAATCCTACTTTAGACAATCTTCAATTGCATTAAGATAATATTCATCTGAAGTTGAGAAGGGAAGATGTAACTCAGAGTCAACTGTCATGGAGAAGAAAAACTGGATAAGGAAATGTGAGGTATACTGAAGAACATATACAAATCACAGAACTGTATAATCTTTGAGGCTTGTGCAAGTGAAATCTTAGTGCTGAATATCCAGTTACTGATTTTTAAATTATTTTATATAATGCATTCACCAAGACTTCCAAATTTTAAGCTATATAATGTGCTTCTAATCTACTAAAGAAAATTTGCTTTTCTTCTAAATAAAGGAAGTGAATAATCTCAGGAGTGGTTTTAGAATAAGGAAATGAAGGCATTTGATTTTTATTCTCAGATCAAGCAGGAGACTTAGTGTTCACCCCCAGTGAGATTTGCAGTCCCTTGTACCTCCCTTGCATTTAGGATACATTAATGGAAGCATCTAAAATAAGACAAAACACTGTCAAAAAAAAAAACAAGGAAAAAACATTAAGAGATAAAAAGCTATCATGAATGATGAATGATCACGGCTGAATAAAGAAACTGGAAATACTACAAATGTAATGAGTTTATAGAATATGAATAGAGTGTAAGCTAAATGCAAAATATTAAATGACAGAAAAATTACTGAATAAAGAAAAAAACAGTAGCAAATATTATGAGATGACCGCGACTGAGGAAGGTATATAATCATGTATCTATGATGTAAAAAAACAACAAGAAAATCAAGCACTGAAAAGCAGCAGTTCTCTAAAAGTCAATACAAATTTAACATCAAATTTATATAGGCCTATGCAGGAAAAAAAGCAAGACAGAAATCCTGTATATTTTCCAGCTGCATATCTACTGTATTATATGATAGAATAAAAAGATGCCGACTTCTCCTGATAAAACACACACAAACTTCAGATAAATAATAGCTAACATTTTGTGCCCTAAATATGGAAAGATGCCCACCACACAGATTATAAGAAATTTGAAAGAGCTGCTTGTGCACAGATTGCTAAATGACATACAAAAGGAACATGATAATAGTTTGATGAAAAACATTCAAGGATTAATATACCAAATTTTGGTTGACTCAAACCTATTAATAAATATAGGATGAAGTTATTCTAAATGGACAGCTGGGAGGCAGTAGCCCTCCCACATTTTCCTCTATTTTGTTTAGTACATCAGAGGCTAAGGCACTGTCCAGGAATACAGACAATGCAACTTTAGCTCCCTTCTTTGTCTAACAGGATCTGAAACCATACTTCCCATTCTTTCGGATGTATTTTAACTGCTACTCTAGGAAATAGAGAGTGAAGAGCTCTTAAGTCTTTCCTATAAAAACTAATGTTTTCACAGGGAGAAGACTAAAACATATTTATTCATAGCTCAGTTTCATTCCTTAAAATTTTCAGGAAAACCAGAGCTATTTTTTACCATGTTCTAGAGAATTTAATGGCAACAATAGGAATGTAGTGTACTAACTTAGATATTTTATTTAAATGACTGATATAGATCAATGTATAGCAGCAATCCTCCAAAGATGACCGATAATACAACAGATCATTATTGAACTTCTTCACATGAGTTTCAGTGCTTCTTTTCTCACAGGTTTTGTCCTTTTCCTATTCTGTCGATCAGTAAAATTTATATATACATAAATATATATATATGTTACACCAAAACACAGAGACTGAGTAATACTTCCAAATATAGTCTACGTATAACAAACATAGTAATCTATTTAAGTGCACCTTAAAATACCTTCGTTCTTCATGCTATCTGACAGAACATATCTGACTGAGTTTCACATAATGTCCACCTTCTTAATCATATAAATACCTCTAAGCCCAAGGACATTCTATGGAAAACCAAAAACAAACCATCGACAAAAAACAAGTTTAAAATACTTCAAAAGTGGGTCCTTCAAAACATTTCAAGATGTGGTTGTAAAGAATTTACTAAGCATTGAAACTATAAAACTCCATAATATTCCAATTTAGAAAGTGATAATGAAGTGCTTAAAGGTAAACAAGGTGTTTTATAGGGAGAAAAATAACTGATCTCACTTCCAGGAACTCAATGCTTTCAGCTTATATAAGAATGCTTCCTATTTAGCCATTCTGCTAAGTACAGAAGATATATATAAATTATCTCAGTTTGAAAAAAAAAATAAGATAGGTACAAGCAAGAGCACTCTCAGTGGTGTGTTTTAACAGCTGTCTACTAGGAAAAAAAGTCAAATGGAAAAAAAAAAAAATGTAAACTTTAGAATGCAGTCCTGAGTAGAATCAGAAATAAATTCACAAATGATAGTGGTTTGAGTTGTCTAGTGGGACAAATTCAAATCGAATAAAACCCAAGAAAGTCCTCAAACCCTAAAATCAATAACAGATACTGATTTTTGTCAGATGGAAGATAAGAATGCACAGAGGAATTATTGGTGAGTTATGCCCCATTAGTTGCAAATCTAGGTGAAATAACCCTTCTGTGTTTGTTTCTAAAAATGTCATCTCGGATGCTGTTTTCAAGGAATTCTGTTTGACATTGAAAGACATGTCATAATGTTGAGAATCTGGGCTCACGTGCCCCAGAAATCTGTTTATATAGCTCATAATGCAATCACAGCTACCTTAAGACAGATGAGGCAGAAGGCAGCAATATATAGAAAACTAATTGAAAAATGCAGTTGTCCAGAAGCACTTGTGGGGAAGAGGTCTCTGAAAAGCTGCTCAGAGCTTCAGAGTTTGAAGTGAAATTTTTGATGTTGTCACTCTCAATCTATTGAATCACTGACAGACAATCAAACCCGTCTGGCTGGCTGGCAGCTCATTTTGCTGGCAGGTGGCAAACAATTAGACACACCAATTTGTGCCTCCTGATGACATTAAAGCATGAAACTAAGTTGTATGCAGGGCCTAGTGATTTGTGTGAAAGCATTTCAAAAATAATACTCTTTGCCGTGGCAACTCATTTCAGACTGCCACCTCCCATTATGGCTTTGAGCAGTGAAGACGACAGACTTGAGTTACGTTCGGGGCAAGGCCGCTTCTGTTCAATCCGTCATCAGCGCCCCCTGAGACCTCAATCCCCTCCTTTCATCAATATCACCTCATCATTTACATTCAATAGTGCTTGAATGGCTGCATACATTAACTGCACAGAAGTCCCGCTCGATAAAGCATGTTGGACAAATTTTCTGCTTTAATATTTCATTTATAACTGCACAAACTCCAAGAATGCACTGCAGTGTGTTAGACAGTGACTTCTGTGAACATATTAACCATGCGCAACTGCAAGAATGTGCAGAGCAAAATGCATCATATGGAATGATAAAATAGAATTCTTAACTTGAATGCTATTTATTGGAGTTTGCTTCATGTGTTATTTTCCTGTATATAAAATGAGCAATTATAGCTAAAAAAACCCTTTAGAATAACAAAGATATTCTTACTTTTCTGGTAATTATTTATTACCACAACTCTTCTATTAGCATGTAGCCATCTACATGTAAACATAAAATGAATAGTATTAATAAAAATCACTTAGAGTACCTGTTAATTAAAGTGAAAAATACATTTCTGCAATCTTGATTTGCTTATAAATACAGAATGACTGTGTGTATTTTATGAAAGCGAACAAAAAACCTGAACCTAACCAAATAAAACCTGGCAAAACAATATACTCTACTGCTGATAATTCTCCCCAGAGAGGATAAACACGATCAGTGGCCACAAGGTTCAGTGAAGTACCAAATATGCATGAACTACAGAAACAGAACCTACAAAAATATGATCCACAGATATAGCATTAGTTTCTAAAAAAATACACAGTATGTATTATTTTGATTGTTAGTTCATACCAGTAAACACAAGTCTATTGACAGGAAGAAGCACTGACAACCAACCAACCTGTAACTTTTTTCATTTTTACAATGCTGATTAGAATAGTAGAGGCAACAGAAAACATAATTCATAAACACCACAGCTAAAAGCCATAATGGTTTCTAAATCTAATTAAATATATTATTATTGAACAACCTTTGTTTCCAACCCCAACTTGAAAATTTCAGGGTTAGGATCTCACTCTGCTTCTCCTTTTGAATAGCACAAAAAAAAAAAAACATCCTCTACAGATTACCACAAAATTCATCTGAGCACTTTAAAACCATGAGCAGAGTTACAGAAGTAACAATGCATGAACAATGGTCAGCATTCAGGGATATAGCTATGAGGTCCAAACAGCAAGTTGACATCCTGTGGGCTAAGAACGCTAGTGTTTTTATGAAGATGACAGCAGCTCAGTAGAGTCCCTTCCTGAGCCTGTAGGACCTGCCTAAACCTGCCAGTTTTGCTGTCACAGTTGTGGGTTATAATAAAAAGCATGACCCATCTTAATAAAATCAGATAGCAACATGTTCTATTTAAGAGAAAAAAATATATATCCTAACAAAGTTGCTACAATTGATCTTTTTTTTTTGTCTCAGCTTTAACAACCACCTTTCTTTTTGTTTTTTTCTCTTCTGAAGAAAGAAAGAATACCAAAGGCTGATGTAGCACAAGATACACTACAACCAAGATACAAATACAGCTGTACATTTTGTACAGGTCACAACGGAATCACAACTTGGTCAGCAGGTAAGAGGACAGAAAAGAACAAGCAAACAAAGCAACAACAGAAGCCCCAAAACTTTCCAAGTCCCAAGTGAACCTATTAAGTATGAAATGTCTGTCAAAATGTGTAAACTCTAGACAAGCAGCATGTCTCAAACAATTCCATAATTCTATGGAATTATTTTTGAACACCTATAATGATGTTCACAGTATGTAAGCAGCCACCTTTTTTCAAGAACAATCTAATGGAAGTGCTCACACAAAACAGAGAATCACTTCTGTCTATTCTATGCAGTCTGATTTGCTAAAAAAGGTGAAGCAATGCAGTTATTTTTTAACAGTCGAATATAAAACTACAGAAGAATAAGAATGCTTGAAAATCTTTCAAAGAACAGAATTTAATCGATATAAAATAATGAAACAAGTCGTATACCTGTCAAATGAATGAAACTGCATGGGAAGAATAGCCTGAGCTTCTCTCTTCAGAGCAGGATCAGGGTAAGGGATCGGATCTGGACCACATTCTGCAATTTCAACAGGAGCTGCCACAAGACTTTTCAGTATTTCCTTGACATTGATGCCTTTACTTTGACTGATACTGGATATTGATGATGAAGGTTTCAAGATTTCACTGGGGCTTTCAGTTAAGCTCTCCTGAGATTTCTTCACTTCTGAAGACAAAGTAGACAACAGTTCACTCATAGCATCAGGGCCTGTGCTGGTCTCCAAGTCTGTCCCATTCAAAATATTAGGCATCTGTTCCTCTCCAATTCCTGAATCTGTATGAGGAATAGAGCTTTCTAGCTGAATATCTTCAACTGGTGTTGGTGTTTCTTTATCTTTAATATTTTCTGGAAACACAGTTGGTGTCTCTGCAGTGAAATAGAGATTTTGAACAATATTTATAATATAGTTGCTAGGTTGGTTTTTTTTTTTTTTCCCTACAAATATAATTAGGAAGTCTTCTAATACAGAAATATGTGTTAGAAAGCCCACAGATCTCAGTAGTTTACACATGAAAACTCATTTTTCATACAAAACATTTTGGTTGCAGCACCTCTTTGGTATATATAAAGACTTGTGAGAGGGAGCCCAAAGTGCAAGTTCAGTGAAATTACAGTTCACAATTCATACAGTAATCAAATAGCAGAATGCTGTCAGCAAGAACAACATTAAAAATCATAACTGCTTGAAATTGCATATCAGTATCACTTGTGAGACTACTGAAAAAGAAAAATGCAACCACTTACACTTTAAGATTACTACAAAAACATAGGATATTTATTGCTCACATCAAATATTAAACTTGCATTCAAAAGAAAACTACTACACATTTAGTTTGCTTTGTCCTTTTGTTTAAAATGCACTTTATACACATTTCACACACATGTACTTATTAAATGAATTAACTTTGTTAAATTTACATTAAATTCATTTGTACATGAATAAAAAAAGATGCTACTATACACTCTTTAAGTAACTCCTCCTTCAGTACAAAAGGCAAAAATTCTGGCAAGTGTTAAGAACAAAATAAGCTCAGCTTTATAGAGATGGGAAGATGGGAAAGTGAAATCTGTTGAGTTTGGAACATTTCCAGATTGAAATGGACTTTATAACATCTTGTAACCAAGAAGGTATACCTCTACTCATTATTGCAGTGAAACAGACAACAACATCATTAGACAAGGATAATTTTATATGATTAGAGGAAAGTTAGCAAGAGATTAAACTGCATATTCATCTTTTTTAATAAGCTTGCATTCAAAATGATTTTTTTAATTTCTTTTTAAACAACATTATTTTCATTGAATCTGTTCCATTGATTAGAAAATGTAGCTGGTTGGTGTATGAAGGAGGTACACTTTTTCAGGGGATGGTTTGAAGATAGTAAGTTTAGATAGTTTGGAAAGTATTTTAGAACATACTTAGATTAAACTTTGCCTATCTATTAATTTTAAATAAAATATCCATTAACAATATAACTTTAACAACAACCATATAGCTTATTACTAATTCTGTAATACAATCAGGTGTAAAATATCCACATATTTATCACCAGGAAACCTGTGTCTGTGTATGCAGATACCCAGAAAAAAAACATTCCATGTATGATTCTGTATGCATTTGAACTAAGGGTACTGTAAAATTAATCATACTTAAAAGTGTTGACAAACAGATATAAATAGAAAAGAATATGTTTTTAAAATACAAAGCATAATGACCCATTATATGGAATATTGTTTTCTTTTAACAGCCATAAGGCTGAAGCCACTTCCTCCTTCTCTTGCTCCTAATTGCCTTAAACACTTGTTACCAAATGGATATGCATTTGTTTTCTGAAGCAGGAAGTAGAAACCGGATTTATGAGCTGCATTTGATGCACTTAGCATCTGCTGGTCAGGAAGTAAAAAAATCCATAACTACTTAGTACTGCCCATATTTGGCACAGAGGGACATCTGATCCACAGCACGAGCCTAATGAATTTTGTGCTTGTTTCTCTCTTCAAACCCCTCCATCTGAAGACAACACTTCTGAACTGACGGGAAGAGTAGGACTGATTGTAGCAGACGATTGCTGCCCTATTTAAACAGGAATTGCATCTCTGTGCTGAATATCCTACCTGCTTGGGGAGACAGCTACATAAAATGCCAAGAGGCCAGGGCAGAATCCACAGCTTAAAAATGTTTGGTTATAGAAACAGGAACCATGGCACTGTATATGAAGTTGTGACCACTTTAAGATAATCCAGACTCTGACTTGAACAGCTTGAAGAGCTGAGAGGGAATTTATTATTGCTAATAAAGAATGTAAAAACTGTGTCTGCAATTTTAGGGAGCTAAATGTTTTAACTCTTGCTCCGTGAGAAAAAGCAAAACTTATAAAATCCCCAACAAAAGTATTCTATCTGTGATCACTTTTACAGTTGTTTAAAGCACAGCTGAAAAACCTGCTGAAAGTGAAATGAAGGTACATTGTAATCTATGCAAAATAAAATAAGGTTCCACTGAAGAAGATGGTATATTATATATGGCAAAGTTATGTCCAACAGAAAACCAAAGGCAGTAAAGCTCCTGGAAGTGTTTTTCTGGAAATTCAAAAGCCCTGACAAAACCATAAGGAAAATTTAAATGTATCAAAACTTTGGGAATTAATTGACTCTTAACCAATTTTGGAAAAAAAAAAACCAACAACAAACAGTTTATGAAATTAGTGGTCTAACTGGGAGTATTTTTGACATACGTTTAAGTGGAAACAGCAACATATGAATGGAGAGTACCAAACATGTTTTTACCCTTTATGAAATGGGGGGGGG
>VXAB01012333.1:44810-88712 GCA_013399175.1 Odontophorus gujanensis
GGGGGGGGGGGGGAAATATCTGGATAACTACAAAGGTTCAACATTAAACAAGGTTTCAGAATTTATTTTGGAGTAAAAATTATTAATGGAATAGAACACCAAAAGGCTAAACTAAGAGTTTTCTTAATATTTATTGGTCAAAGAAAATCCATCCAAGGAAGTAAATTTCAGCAAAGCTATGGTGTCACAAAACATGATGGATAAGAAGGGGCTGGATACATCAATCATTGGGTAATTGTTCAGTTACTAATACCACATTGTCAAGGAAAAGGCAAATACGATTCCAAACATTCCTGAAAAAAGTAATTCCTAAAACAGCTCATTATTAGTAGCACTAGAGAAGACTTGGTATTTTCATTATATATTTGAGAAAGATGAAATTCCACCAGGCAGATCCATTATTGGACAAAAAAAAACAACAATCTATTCTTGTAGTAAAAAAATAAATAAAAGCTACAGTCTGGGCAGATTAATGCTGGAATTGTATACAACAGCAGTTATACAAATATTTTTCTGGATACAAATTCCAGAAAAATAATTTAAGTTAAAGGGAGCGCAAACCCACTATGAACAGCAAACTATGAAAACTACCTAAACACTGCATTAGCTCAATTTTACAAACATCATCAAGCCAAATTAATAAGGATTAGAAATGTCACATTTACTTTTTGTAAATCAAAACAAAATAAAATTCAGAATGGATAAAATTGATCAATAATTTTTTATCAAATAAGTAGATTTTGTGAAATTCAGAAAAATATGTCTAAAAATACATATCATAATAACCTTCCTCATTATTACCAGTACTACTTTAGGTAAATTCTAATCTCTTGAGAATGGGTCAGAGAAAACAACAGATTTAACTTGCAGCACTGTATAGATATATGTTTTACTCTTCTTTTATAATTTGGGACAGCACTTCTGTAGCACTCATAATTCAGGACTAAGGAATCAGGAAGTACTTCATGTTGTTATTCAGTAAAAATCTTAAACCTGCAGTGTTTTCATAAAAAAATCCAAAATACTCAAAGCAACTTGGAAACTGATTATTTTAAATATGAACAGAAGCAAAAATGTAACCGACTACATCTGTCGACGTTAGAGCATTCTGACAGTAAGCTTGGAAATTTTCAGCAAACCTCATCAGTTTTGTGTAGCACTAGGCTATGTCAGTAGACAAAGCAGAAACATTACTAGATCTAGTGATCTTAACGCTGACAGAAGCATGCAGTTGGAATCCAGATGCCTTCTCTTTACTGTTTCTCATTGTAACTAATGAGTTCATCTACTACATTATGGGAAAAATATGGGCTTAAGGTAACTAAATGACATACTATATATCTGGTAGCCTCATCTGTCACAGTTCTTCTCTAAAATATCTTGTTTGCTTGTGATTTATGAAGTGTATTGCAAATGTTTTAACTATCTGAGATACCTAAATAGTTATTTCACTGCCTCTAAATGCCTGAACAATGCAAAGCCACTCAATTTATTCCAGAATAGTGACTTATTTCATGTTTTTGGCAAACACATAAGATTTTGCCATTATAAAAGTTTGACAACATAAAATATTCTGGCTTAAATCTTTATTTACTTAAAAATGGAGAAATCGCGTATATATTCCTATGGACTTTCTTTCTTTTTAATTTGATTAAAAAAAAATCTTATAGAAAAATAAGATGAAAAAAAAACCCAAAACAATTGAAAATCTTTAACGCCTTACACTATGGCTGAATACATTACTTTCCAACTCAAGGAGAAATGTATATGAAAGCTGCACTATCCATATCAATGTCAAATTTCTGATGCAAGCAATACAGCAACACTTGCTGGTGGAAGCTGTAGAGCCAATTCAGGTATAAGAGTTGTTACCACCTTGCAGTCTGCACATGCACTGGAAGATGTGTGCGCTGTTTTCTGTACAGATCCTTTATGGCACTGATAATTACCTTATTAGGTGCATTTCAAATATTCTCCCTCAGTATTATACAAATTTTCAGGGGACATACACTGCGGGCTGAAGAAGCTTTCAGGCCATCAAGGCCATGATATTACAGCTTCCTCCATAAGTGGTAGAGTCAACTAATCAATAGCCAAACTCTAGGCTGTAAAGAGAAAATGAAAATATTCTTCCTAGCAACACTGATCTACCGGTTTTTGCATATGAGAAGAGGCACAATTATACAGAAATGAAAAACTAAATATGAAGACAGAATCAGGGAGTAGTAAGGGTCTGATTTAAAACCATGTTGAAAGAAGTAGGAAGTTGTATTGGAAATATAGTCAGTCAGAAGCCAAGGCACAACAGTGAGAGGAACCACACTAGAAGAAGCAGCATGCTAAGTTGCTCTATATTTGCTCAGTAACTTTGATAAATATGTAGAAGTTACAATAGGCCATTGAAAAAAAATCCCTATACAGTCATGTTGGTTTTTGCCCAATCACTTAATGTATATTCACTTCAGCAGCCTAAAGAGTACTACTCTTCATTCTATAACCATGAATTAATGATCAAAATTGGTCATATCCCAATAATGGAATTCATGGAATTCTGTTATTTTTGAGGCAATGTTACCTGAGAATCAATGAATTTTATTTTGCAGAACACATTTGCAGAAGAAAAAGGCTCTGAAATGGGAGCAAAATGGAGCAGGAGATACAAGAGGGGGAAATCAAACTTGGGAAGCCAGTCACAAAAGAGCTGGCATGGCAGAAGACAAAGCTGTTAACGGCTGAACTGTTTCTGACAGAGCTGTTTCCGCGCTGAACATCTGTGAATGTCTCCTCTTTCTGCACTCTGGAAATTTGTTCAAATTCTTCATAACTCTTAAAATATTGTTTTTTCCCCACAATCAATCCTGGACTCAGACAGGGAGATAAGGCAGCTCCTTGTATTCCCGTCAAAGAAGGAGTATTAAAAAAGCCACTTAAGACACATAACTCTCAATCTGTTTAGACAGTGTTTTTAATTAAAGTCTTGATTCTGCCTCGCTGTCATTTTCCATACTCATCAGACATCACTCACTTCTGCATTTGAAAGAAAAAAAAAACAAGAAAAATTTTCAACAATATGATAGCATGTTTTCATTTCCCTTAGTTTTTATCGGATTCCATTTTGTTAATTTATATATTTATTTTTGTCTAGCGTAAACTCAAAATCCACATAAACAATGAAAGACTCTTTGTTAGTGCAGTGGGAGAAACAAAATGATCACGGGAACAGATATTAAGTAAAAAACAACAAAACGATGGAGAGAAAAAAGAAATTATCAGTGTGTTGGACATCATAGGTTTCTGCCTCCTGCCCCCAATTGCTTTTTCTTCCTTCTTACAATTTTAAAATAAAAGTAGATGAACTGGTGATTATCCGTATTTAAAATCAGCTACAAGAAAACGTTTTTCAGAGAATCACAGAATCATAGGGGTTGGAAAGGACCTCAAGAAATCATCGAGTCCAACCCCTCTCCCAAAGCAGGTTCCCTACACCAGGTCACACAGGTAGGCGTCCAGGCGGGTCTTGAATATCTCCAGAGAAGGAGATTCCACAACCTCCCTGGGCAGCCTGTGCCAGTGCTCCATCACCCCCACCATAAAGAAGTTCTTCCGCACATTCGTGCGGAACCTCCTGTGCTGCAGTTTCTGTCCGTTTCCCCTTGTCCTGTCTCCACACAGTTCTGAAAAGAGTCTGGCCTCTCCACTTTGTTCCCCACACCTCAGATATTTACAAATCTGAATCAGGTCCCCTCTCAGTCTTCTTTTCTCAAGGATAAAGAGATCCAGTTCACTTAGTCTTTTTTCATAGGGGAGAGCCTCTAGGCCCTTCACCATCTTTGTGGCCCTGCACTGGACTCTTTCCAAGAGATCCCTGTCTTTTTTATACTGGGGAGCCCAGAACTGGACACAGTACTCCAGATGAGGCCTCACCAGGGCAGAGTAGAGGGGGAGGATCACCTCCCTTGGCCTGCTGGCCACGCTCTTTTTAATGCATCCCAGAATGCCATTGGCCCTCTTGGCCACGAGAGCACACTGCTAGCTCATGGTCAACCTGTCGTCCACCAGGACACCCAGGTCCCTCTCTACAGAGCTCCTCTCCAGCAGGTCATCCCCCAGCCTGTACTGGTGCATGCAATTATTCCTCCCTTGGTGCAAGATTCTACACTTACTTTTGTTAAACCTCATCTGGTTTCTTATTACCCAGCTCTCCAGCCTGTCCAGTTCTTGCTGAATGGCAGCACAGCCTTCCAGCATGTCAGCCAATCCTCCCATCTTTGTATCATCAGCAAACTTGCTGAGGGTGGCCACTATCCCCTCATCAAGGTCACTGATGAAGATGTTGAACAAGACCGGACCCAGCATGGACCCCTGGGGGACACCGCTAGATACAGTTTAGTTTAGACATTCCTTGCAAAACTAATAAAAAAATAACAACCAGTCACACAGTTTACATTATCCAGCCAGAAAAATTAAAGTTAAGCACAAAATATGTTCCATAGATGAATATATGATGAAACTAATACTAAAACATTATATTAAGAACTACTTTGATAAAAATTAAAGAACAAAACATCTGTAATCTGTACATACTAATAAAAATATTACTATTAGACCAAAAAAATAAAAATACAACTGCTTCATGTGTATGCAACGAACAATCAATTAACAATGAAATATAAGTATAACTCTATATTCTGATGCCTTAAGTCATTTTATGACATAATAATAAATATTAGATCAAGATGTATTTATTACAGGAAAAAATATAAAAATATAAAAAAATATAAAAAATATACACCACCCATTCCACCTGTCTCTGAGAGGAAGAACATTTTAAGATCATAGAATCACAGAATCAGATATGGTGGCATATATATATTTTTAAAAACAAACAAGCAATAAATAATCTTAAATAGCATGCAGAAACTCAATACAATTCAACTTTTATCATTCACATGATTATCATCCATGTCCCATATGTACATGCATATGTTTAACTAGATTTTGTGAATTCTAGAGTGACAAATTTAATCATGACATTGTGGAGGCAAAGAGTATTTTGAAAAGAAGGGTAAAGTAGTCCTGTACAACTTTGTGTCGTTAGACTACTATCCTTCTGTAAAACAGTTTAAAAACAGTCTGGAAATCTGCATGCTACAACACCAGGAATTCAAATTATGGTGTAGCAGAGGACAATACCCATAGTATTGTGCACAGAAAAGATCAGGAAAACTTGATGTTTCACTTGCCTCAGATGAAAAAGTAATTTCTGCTTCTATCAAGAAAAAAAATAAAAATCAATAGCTTTCAGTCCATCCACAGCACTCACCTTTAAAAACCTGTTCATTTACAGTGCTTTGGGAAAAAATACAGACAGTGGTATCAAGGGAGATGAAAAGCTAATCCATTTTTGATAATATGTTGTGATAAGCCACATACTGATTTTCTCTGCAGAATATGATACAAGGAGAATTGAACTGTTACAAAGCTTTTATTTCCAAAACAGTCCTGAATATAAGTGATAACATGAATTTTTTTAATGATTCTTTTTGCCATTTTTTGTTTAATATTAACTGTGTTCTCAGAAATTTACAGGTTGTCAGATGATGTGTAAAAATATATTATTCACACATTTCCACTGCTGTAGACATGGAAGTACTGTTGAAACAATAGTTTAATAAGACCTTCAGTGTAATGAGGACATGATGACCATAACTGAGAAAACTCATCTTAGTGATCCTGATCACCATAACCAAAATTCCTTCGAATTCATAGCTATAGCACGAAGAGGTTAATTTATTTTATATAATAAGGCTGATTAGCTGCTCTAAATGAAAACACAACGTTCCTCTACTTTCCCACAAATTATTTCACTGAGATGATATTTCTGCTGTAAAAATATGCTCTGATTAACCTCTATTTGACAAGAAGAAGGGCTACTCTCAATTTTCCAGTCTTGACCTTACACAGTCTAGATGTATGAGATTTTCATACCAGTTTTGGGAAAAAAAAAACAATCTTATCACAGAAATTGAAAAGGAAAAAAAAAAAAAAGAAGAAGAGAATTTCTAAGCTGTTTAAGGTGTTGCAATTCTTGAAAAAAATATTTTATCATTTTACACTAAATTTACTTAATTCACAAGAAAGTTGACTGAAGGGACGAAGATGGGTAAGGATGTCTTGACAACTAATAACAGAACTTGTTTTAGTACTGCATGAGAGAAGGCAAAAATTATGATAATAGTGGAAAAAGAGAAAGATTTTTCAGAAAGTACAAATCATATGGCAGATGATGTCAAGATATAAAGAGAAAATTTTGTGCAGAGCTTTTACTCATACTGCAATACTGACAGACAGGTGAAATAGTGAGAATGGTAAACAGTTTTCTGTCTTCTTTAACTAGTTTTCTATCTTCTTTAACTAGTCAGGTGAAAATAATCTCTTTCTAGGAAAGATTTTTTTTAATGCTATACCCATTTTTACTAGCTCCATACCTTAAAGCTTATGAAGAGCTTATCTTCATCACAGTCAAATTGGAGAAGCCTCATGAATGGAAAAGTCTGATGGCTGTAGGCCATGGAATATTTTAAGCCACTCAACATGCTCCTAGATTTCAATAACAGTCGATCCAAAGTCTCTATCTTCAATTCTTCACAAATACAAAGGAATTGTTATAACATAAGTCTAACACATCCTAATTCTTTGGTATTGTGAACAGAAAGTCTGACAACACTGAATGTTGTTGGACTGTGTTTCTTAGACATCTTTCAGAAGCAAGAGAATAATTTCGATCTGCTTTTTTTAATTTGAAACTGTGATAATAAATTTATCTAGAATGGGTTTTCAGATTGTGCTGTATATTTCAGGATTCACCTGGCTTCACTTTATTAGGGAACTGCAGAGCACAAAGGAAGAAAGATATGCCAGTGCTTGCAAATTAGTTGACTTCTGTCCTCCAGGAAACATCCTGTTGCCCAAGACCTGCCTCACTTGGTTCGAAACTTCAAGGAAGAGCGGTAAATAGGCAATGTATCTTTGAAAAGATGAGAAAGACTGTTTCCTCCAGAGAACCCTTACAAGCGTTTGTCTTTGACTGACAACTTGCCAAGCTGTCAGCATTAGATTCATATGAGCTCTTCATTTTTGTGATTGGCATCGAGCCATGAATAACATGGGGTACGAAGATGTTGCAGAATAAATAAGGCAACAGTAGGGGCTGTATGTATGTTTTATGTCTTTTTCTTTGATGATGTACCTGAAGGAATTACTCAGCATCTGACACTCGAAGCAGCAGGTGGAATAAGCCTGTATACTCATTCATAAAATGTTCTGAGCTATGCCATGATACCACTGTGAAGATTACCACTGAAAATCAAGGTGCTTTATAAAGTTCAATTGTAAAGCGTTGGAACTGAATTTATTTATATTTAAGAATTTATTTAAAAACTTAAAGTTATGAAGTTCAGAATCTGAGCTAAGGAGGGTTGCTTTTGACTATTAACTCATATATGTATGACCTAAAAAAAAAGAAGCTTGCTTGTTTTACAAGCTTTACTTCGTTCAACTCTACACAGATTATTTTAAAAATATTATAGATCCTTTAGATTTATCAGAAACTGATAGGAGAAATGCAAGCATTTTTGACAAACATACGGAGAAGAATTCATCTACAAAAAGAGACATTTTTCTCCTCATGGATCAGCTTAGAAAGAAAAAAACATAGAGGAATAGAATATCATAAAGAAATACATTTTTTATTGCTAAGTGGATGCCAATCAACACAATGACACAATGGTATAGAAGACACCACTGAATTACTTTTTTTCTTCTTCCTCCGGGCTGTTACTTTTTTCCTTTAAACAGTATACGATAACGTACAGCTTGAGAAAAATACTTGCTTCAAAAACAAACAAAAATCCTGATTTTAATGCCCACAAACATTTATAAGTAGAATATATCCTTGCAGAATATGTTTTAAACACTTTTTAGTAAATTCTACATTTTATTTATGTATGTAATCATCTATAAATTAGGAAAGGTCAATGTCTATAAATGATAAGAAATGAAATGTTTAGCATCAAGTACTACACTATTTAGAATTCCTAGAACCTGTGCTTGACACCAGCTGCAGTTACATGTAAGACACACATAGCAATCATACACTGTATTGTCCCTGAGATAAGCATGCTCTCATATAGCCTCAATATATTTTAATAAAAGATAATTCCAACTGTTAAGAAAAAAAAATAATCTCTTATTTCTCTTATTTAAATGCTACTAATATTTCTATTCCTATTCTAGTCACCGCTTAAGTTTTCTGGACTTCATTTATAAATAGATTTCATCAACTAAAAATCATTTTCCTTAAAGCAGGCAGTCTACCCAAGCTCATAGAGATCTATCACAAAAAGCTCTTGTACAGTTCTAACAATAGCAATACAAATTGCTGTATTGAACTGACAAAGAATGCATCCTTTACATCCAATTAGTGTAACCCAGAATGAACAAATTATAGATGCTTTATTTGCACATAACAACAGAATTTTTATTCGTATTTTAATAAATAGGATTTGGCTTCAAAAAGATATACTGACTTTTAAATGTTTATATTAAATGCTCTATAATAAGTTGAATCATCTTAAAATGTAACTGTATTTTATGTGGTAATTTTCATATATTAAATGTTTGCTGCCAAAATCTGGAAGCATGTCACATCACTAAAATAAAACTGATTGGTTAAGCCACTGGAATGAAAAATTCTTGAAATGACAAAATAGGTTTTGACTTTAAGCCTCTTCTGACAGTGTTGGCTTTTTTTTTTCTTTTCTTTTCAGCTCCTGTTCAGTTTCAAGACTGAAGGACTGGGTACAGAATTCAACAAGCAGAAACTTTTCTTCTCTAGTGGAATTTAGAGATTAATAAGCAGTTAGGTATAAGAAGCTGAAACCTTGTACACTGAAATGTTGAAGGATGTGGTGACAACGACAAGATAAAAAACTAGCTACAGATAGATTTTCCTTTATCTAATAATTTGATCTTAAAGCCAAATTCTTCAATACAATCTCTTTATCTCACTCACGCTTTTTCTGTAGTTCTAGTGAACCTTTAAAAGAACTAACCCAAAACAAAACTACATTCTACTTGAATTTGATGTAAATAAGTACTATGGACAATAGTATGGAGGGAACATCTCTAAATAAAAAGGCTTTATCTGAAATATTTTGTAGACTTCGTATGCCTGCCTCCATTTTAAAAGATTATTCTTCTGACGTTTTTTTTTGATTTTGTGATTTTTATGTCACACAGATTAGAAGAAAAACTGTTCATCCACTCCTTTTGCCACTCATTATTTCAAATGACAAGCTTTGTACAAATAGTAGTACATTTATTTTGCACACATTTTTAAATTTGTATTAAATATAACTTTAATTCTTTTTAATAATCACAGAATCACAGACTTGTAGGGGCTGGAAGAGACCTCTAGTACAACCCTCCTGCCAAAGCAGCTCCCTAGCCCAGGTTGCACAGGTAGGCATCCAGGCGGGTCTGGAACGTCTCCAGAGAAAGAGACTCCACCACCTCTCTGTGCAGCCTGTGCCAGTGCTCTGTCACCCCCATAATAATGGCTTTGAGGCATTCTAAATAATTCAGATTTTCTAGTAACAGTTAACCAAAAAAAAATACTCTATAGCTGCTAAAGGAGATGAGAAAGAAGGATTTAACTGTTACAAGGTATTATTCTGTAGTTTCACCAATGATGGATTGAATCATACCCATATTACTATGACACAACAAAGGATATTTCATAAGCACATTGAAAAATCGAAAAAATATAAATTTTTTCCTTCATATAGTGGACAATAGACTTTTAAATCAAAATCATAAACACTAACAAGTGATTATAGTTTAAAGCAATTTATAATATAAGCATATGAATTCATGGAAAGTTAAGAAATACTAGATTAACATAGTGATTTTTTAACTTTATCTAGTGCAAATTTTGACTTCAGGTTCCCAGAACAGGACATAATGTACATAACATAAATTATATTAGTAGTAAAGTCAGAAGATTACTATTTCTGTTTACAAACAAGATGAAATTTTAAATTTCTTCAGCTTTTTATGTCAATATTTTTACCCATTGAGATACTGCAAAGTTACACCATGAACATTTTCATCAGATTTTTTAATCTATATAACATTTATTTATTCACAGTACACGGCACGCAAGTAAATGGGAAAATATACATGCAAACTTTGCTAAAGTTACAGTCATATATCCTATTTTTTCAAATAATGACATGTTTCCTACATTATATTGTATCATTTGAAACAAACAAACAAACAAAAATGGCCCAAAACACATAATAGCTGCTCTGGTCAAAGAAGCGCTCTCTCAAGAAAAGCACAGCACATTAACTTACAAGCATAAAATAATTCACAGTACATACAATATCAAAGCTTTACATACCATCAAGAAGGCAAGAAAAAAAAGGCAAGAAAGGAAGGAAAAAGAACAGGAAAAGATGTGGGGAAAGATGCTACTGCAAAAGTTCTATATTACGTGGTATGCAGTAGTTTTTAGAATAAGCCTGACTTTATTTTTATGGACCTAATAATATTGTAGCAGAATAAGCAGAAACAAAAGCTATGTAGAATTTTCAAAATTCACTTTCTCCTCCTCACTGCTCTTTTATAAAATTTAGTTCATAGGACATAAAGTTAATAAATTGCAGCAAAAAGTGGGAAAGACTTCCTAGAGAAATGTAGTTAAAGTTCTGATGGTGTCATCAGGTCTGATCTCCATGTAACCTGAGGCGTATACTTATTTATCAACAGTTACATCACAGTTATTTCTTGAATTACATTACATTAAATAAGAACACCCAAACAGGTTAGGAGATGATGTTAATATTACCTTTGTAAAATGAGTGGGCAAAGCTCTGCTCAGGAATTAACTTGGCAAGGAATCCATGGTTCAAACTTGGGTGAGGGATAGATGGTATGACCACAACTGTGGAGAAAATCATGGAATCAAATGTGAGCCAGCTAGTATTCATGTGTGGCCTGGTCCATTGTGGATCCATGACAGAAATCCTATCTCATTGAAACATGCAAATCTGGTATTATCAACAGAAAAATGCACTTATAAAGGAAGAAAACAAGTTCTGTGTCAAGAGATAGGAAACAGCGAACCTATTATTAGGGCACTTCAAAAAGCAACATTCAAATGGGAAAAAAAGACATATATCTATGCACAGCACATACAGAGAAGACAGTTATGATTTAAGAAGTTCACAGAAGCGAGCAGCTTTTTATTGCAGAACCAGAACATAAAAAGAAAGGCACAAAAAATGATGATTTTTCAAAATTGTCTATAAACTACATGTTCATTTATTATATTCAAAATGGAAAACATTTAAGCACGTGAACTTCAAAACCAACGTGGAAGTGGTAAATTAAAACAATGATTAATCAGAAAACAATGAACAAACATAAACGTAACAAACTGGAACATACATTCTATGAAGAAACTCCATAAATAATGAAAGTAATTAAAATTGAATACAAGTTCAGTCATTGTTTTCAGCTCTTTTAGCCCAGAAGGTAAAGTTACAAACAATCCAATGGTTTCTGAAAAACCTACTGAACTGATAAAGTATTTGTAACAAGGGGGGTGTAAAGTTTGGATCCCTTATTTCTGGTGGGCTCTGACAGCTGACAGGCTCCCTCCCACTCAGGCTGAAGAAGGACAGTGAAAATAACACTACTAATGAAAAATCACAAACAGATCAAGGAAGGCATCAGAAAATAATGCTTTTTCACGATTTTCTTTCAGTAGGCTTTAAATGCAGGGACCAACACAGTGGACTGCAAGAAATCCACCATCACCAACATTTCACAAGCACCCTCATTCAAACTAACAGTTCTTATTCACATCTGCAAAAAGCTGTTTGCTCTTTAGTCAGTGTAGAGAATTAAAGACGTGCTCTTACTATCAAATGACAGACTAAGAATTTGTGCTGATCAGCTATCTTCTATCAACTATTACAGCTTTAGTCTCATCACTTTTTTTAAAATATTCAAATTAAAGAAATGAAAGCATAAAAAGGCAAGATGCAAATAAAAAAATATAAAAATAAGTTTTACTTTATAAGCATATACATAGAATAAATGAAATCAGCCAGTATATGTTAAAGAAGCAAATCATTTTAGAGAAACAAAGTAGCAAGTAATTTACTATTGTAATTTTAAACTGATTGAAAATAGTTTCTAGTGAGATAATTACAGTTCTAAAATATCTAAAGACATTAAATAAAAACAAATGTACCTGTACTTGTTGGTGAATTTATTTCTTGTCTGATATTTCTACCTGCCTGGCTCCCAGATCTTGCAGTTTCTCGTTGTGGTTCTAGTATATCACGGTATTTGGAGACCATCAGAACTGAAATAAAGTAGACTACTGCCAAAGCTAAGAACTGAGCCTGTTTGCTGTCATCCTGTGTTAGAGAAAAAGGAGCAGTTCTATAATACTGGACATTTTCATGGAATTTTCACCCAAGATCATCTTAATGCTTTACAAATAATACCTTTCTGAAATGTTACATCTGTTAACATAGTAGCAAATGGATTAAATAGAAGACTTAATGGATTTTCAGTGAAGTAATAGGCACACAACGTGTATTAAGTACTTAATCTCACAGGTAATTTGAAAACTACTCAAATCCACAAGACAGTGAAGTCAATGGGCTTTTCATACTAAAGGCTTTATTCTGCTTTGAGGGTGCTCTTAATTCTTCTCAGCAGTAATGGAAACTGACTTCTCATACCCTAAGAACATTAGGGTAAATCTTTTGGGTGCTTGGTCCTGCTACAGGAAGTTATGGGGTACTGCTGTAAGAGAAAGTTAAGCATGTCAGTGCTTTACCAAGAATGGGTCTATGCAAAGGCACAACATATCTGGTAAAAGCATGAGGGTTTTGACTATGGTCTTCTTCCCAGCAATAAATCCCAGCTCATACGTTCTGAATTCTTCAACAGGACTGTTATCGGCAGCAATCCTAAATTTCCAGGGCTCTAAGTAAATATAAATACCAGGACCAGAAGACATCTGCTTTCCTTTCCACCCACCTCATGCAGTCTGCTGTTTTATGACCATTGCCTATTGCTTGAATATAGCCTTTCTCAATCGCAACCCACTTTACTTCAACTGAAATATCTTTTATCATTATTGGAGTGTAAGACCAAGCATACTAGAATTAAGATTTCAGCCTCTACTTATTCCCATAGTGATTTCACCTTGACACAATTGCACAATAGCACATTTTCGATCACAAATCCAGTGTTTGCTTTCCGTATCTCCTGGGTGTTTAATTTAGCCACCACATGTCATTGCAACCATTAAAATACCTGTACATTCTCTCACAGATTGATCAGGAAAAAAAAACAAAAAAAATGTTTCCTCTACCCTCTTCTCTAGGTAAGGAAAATACAGATGTCAGAAGATCGTCACCCAAATTCAACCTGACTGATAAATGCTTTTGTTTCAAGCTCTAATTTCTTCTGCTTCAAACTATTCTTACATCCCATTCTCAATCTGCTCAAATTCAGGCTGGGTTGGAGAAATTTTATTTTTTTTTTAATCTATCTGCATATACGTAATAATAATTCCAGTTGCACAGCTTTCAGAAACAAACAAGGTTTTGGCAAAGCTTTATGGTACAAAATTTGCTGATATCTGACAAATTTTTTTATACATCTATATATAAAACATCTACTCGGATTCTGCAAAAGTAAAAATTCGCTTTAAAAATCAATTTGTTGTAGTTCTGCAATGCATATAGTAATTCTTCCTCCTACTCTGGTTTGACAAGTAGCTGACATTATTTAGTAATGGAGTTTCAATTTAGGGCTTAACTGTTTTATTCTAGTTGTGATCATTTGACTAACGTAAGATCAAGTCTAACTGCAAAATGAAATTATGTACTAATCTCAAACGGCTTATCAATATGATTTTAAAGTGCAGAAGGGCTGGTAGTGATAAAGACGTGAGCAGATGGTTTGCTGATAATACATAAAGTGTGACACATTAAGGGTATTTTTAATTCTGGAATAATGAAAATCTCTTTCAAAATGTAAGTGACAATTCTGCAGAAGAAAGAAGTGCAGAAAGAAATCCATTACTCACCACATCACGAAAAACAACTGCTCGTAGACGATTGATATCAACATCCTGAAGAAGCCGATCAGGGTCTTTTATGGGAGAAAGATTGCCAGGGACATTTTCAAGGGGAGTCTACAAATAAAAAAGTTGTGAAATTTTTTTCCCCAAAATAATTCAAAGCTTTTCTGTTGGAACCTTAATTTGATAACATTTGTAGATACCACTGCGAATCTTAGATGCTCCTTTGCTAGAAATGTGCTCTCACTGTTAGACAAGGCTTGTATAAACAAATCAATGTTTTCAATTACAGTTTCATTCCTAATTATTTAGATAAAAATTGTTAAATTATTATATCAGAATGGTATGCTTTGCAAAAGTTAAGATAATAATGTTCACACATAAGGTAATTTCATATTATAGTTGCTTCATTGCAGCAAATCATTTTTTACATGTCTTAAGAAGTATGCTTCATTTAAAAAATGAGAATGAATTACAAATGATGCCTCTGAAAGTGTTTTTATACAGATCAGCTTTGCATTGAATATGAAAACATGAAAAATGTCATTTTGGGGGGAGATTTAATGAAATAATATTGTGAATGTAGCTGAATTTGTAAATGCTATCTGGAAAAGGCAGTAGAGAAGAAAAAGCACTGAAGATATTAATGAAAATCCTGCTGGAATAGGACAAGGGGAAATGGCTTGAAGCTGAAAGAAGGGAGAATTAGATTGGATATATGGTAAACATTCTTTACTATAAGAGTGGTGAGGCATGGACACAGGTTGCCCAGAAAAGTGGTGAATGCCCCATCCCTGGAGACATTCAAGATCAGGCTGCACAGGGCTCTGAGCACATGAAAAAGCTATAGGTGTCCCTGCTCATTGCTGGGAGTTGGACTAGACTGCCTCTAAAAATCTCTTCCAATTCAGACAATTCTATAATTTTATGAAAATATAATATCCAGAATCAGAATTTGTTTTGTCAGCTAAAATGTCATATTTTAGTAATGGGTTTTATTAAATTGTTTAAGATTTTAGTTTAAATATTCACAGCTTCTCAAAGTTGTTAACAAATTAAAAAAAAATAAAAAAATTAATGGAGCTGTAATTATATATTAAGGAAGTTTCATTCAGTCAAAAAGAAAATACTGATCTCTATTGTACAGCACAGGTCTGTTGATTTTACTGGGACCTAGATGCTCCACTGACAGACTGCAGAACTTCATCATAACTGCATATCCTCTGAGAGATTAAAAACAGCTGAACAGATATATACGAGAGATGCGAGGAAGGGAACTTGATTTTTGAAGACAACAAAAAGCAGAAGTGCTAAAGCTCTTTAAAAATATTCCAGTATACCACTGCTTTAACATTTTCTTTTTTCAAGGAATACCAAAACATAGTTTCACTTATATTCAGTTAAGTATTAAAGGCTATTTCGCCAAAGCTTTTGCCAAATACTTGAGAAGGCAGTAAGTATTATTTTCTGATCATAAAAGGTAGTGGTGCAGTCCTGTCAATGCTGTTGGTAAACAAGACTGGATTACCTTGGTTGCTGCTGAAGCAGTTACACCCTGGAGAGTGTCCTGAGCTTTACTGCTGATTAATGAAGTCTTGTTCACTCTCTCTCTCTGCCTTTGCCGACACTCTAAACAGTTTCTCACAGCCACACAACAAACTAAAAAAGTTATGAAAATGATACAAGTTAGAATAATTCTCATTTTCCTAATATTTATTAGCAGTCATTATATGTCAATAAACATGTCCCAGTAGTAACTGCAGCACTTTTCACATTCAACTGCGTTGGTACTAAGAAAACATAAATGGTGACTCACTCGTTTCATCCTTTTAGTTGAAAAAATTAATGCTTTATGCTCTATCATGATATTAAAATTTGAAAATGATTTGTCTCTAAATTGAAGTTTTGATGTTACTGGTCAGTTATCAATACTTAAAATCTGAATGAGTTTATGGGCAGCTAAGAATAAACCTCAGGACTTATATCAGTAACAGGATAATTATATCAGTGACAGGATAATTATCAAGAATCTAGTAAATAATATGAATAATAACAGGACAAAATCCAAGAATAAAGGTTATCCATTATTTGGCAGATGAAAAAGTAGGTACGGACACAATATTAAAGAAACAGAGTCAGATTAGTCAAAAGTTAATGTTCACCAGGATAGAGTGATATAATATTACTAATTTGAATTCTTCAGATTTTTTTTTTTTCCAGATTCACTGTAACAGCATATAGCAAATGGTAAATTGTGAAGAAAGATGCTAGACTGTTGCAATACACATTAAGATCTGCAGCCTGTATACGCAACCCAAGCTTTTAATCTTACATAGCCTTAAAACAGTCTTCCAAATCTACAGAGATGTGGATATGGTCTCAGTAGGCACGCAGCAAAACAGTTAGCAAAAATATTTCTTCAGAATTCAATTTATTTTATATTTTTACTCCTTGAAAATGTACACAAACTGTATAAAGGAATGAACAATTTTAGACATACCACTGTAATACACTTTTGTGCCTAAAATGAACTAACCTTGAAACAGTAACAAATCAGCAACAACAGATATTTTTATTTCATCACATCACAGTCTGTACAATAGTGACGTGTGTCACCGTTTGATCTAGCTTGAGCTCACTGATCTGTAAGTAATTATTTAATACGCACTGTCTGCAGACTTACCAAGCCTCAGGCACTGTCGCATTAGACCTCCAGAAGACATGTTTTTTTCAGCTTCAATCTCACTAAAATTTAGAGAACTGGCAAATACTAGTACGTCAACCATTGCCATCAGACGGCTGAGAAAAGTTACTGCTGTCTCTGCTGACATTCCTTGTGTCACTTCAATATTTTCTAGTTCAGTCTTTAAAAGGAGATAATTGAATTAAACAGTTTGAACACAACTGAAATAAAATGATGGCATATACATGTACAAATCTGAATTGTTATGCTTAATGATAAATACATTGAAAGTTGTTAAAAATATCCCCCATTATTACCATTAACATAAATTGTGAGTGAAACTCAATGTAAGACAGCATGAAGAATGAGAAAATTATTTACATTTACGTACTCCAATAGGTAATAAGAAGTCTAAGACAAATGGGAAAGCTATTAGCAATTACATAAAGACAAAATGTGGTCAGGTAGTAAAACTAGGCAAAGGTGCAAGATATGCTTCTGTTCTTCCAGCCTAACCAACCTGGCAGGTAACACATAAAATTATGTTCATATAGCTTCTACAGTCCTTTAGACACACAAGTAAATGTGAGGACTGGAGAATGGGAAAAAAGCAAGCAGTTCTGTTCTGCTTCCATGAACTGGTTACCTCCAGGGAATGCTTCTACTGTATTATTAGCACTGCAACAATATTCCTAGAAACCAGAAAAGGTGGTTTCTTCCCTCACTACAGCAACAGGGAAGGAGTGAAGACGTGACCAGGTGCATAGCGTGCAGCTTACACTGACCAGAAACAGACCATTTATTTTCTAACATAGTGTTATATTCTCTTTAATGGAAATCCACAGAAAAATGCTGAATGAGCTCATTATTTCTGAAATCTAAAAAAGGGTCATGTTTTTCTTCAAAAAAAGATATTTTGATGTCTAGAGTCACGTTTTTAAATAGCATTCAGGTGTCTAAGTGCAGGTAAGTGAGCAAACATTAAGTTTAATTAACAACAACATTGAAATGTGGATTCAGTGCTTGACATTGTCCACATTGATACACCTAAACAGTATCTTAAAAAAATGCCTGCAATTATTCTTGATTGCCATCAAGATTTCAGATCTCGTGGGTTTTTTTAAATACAGTTTGGTCACTTGGAAAAGCATCACTTCTGTGCCGTTTGACACTTTGCCACACCTGCTTAGAAGCACATATGAGAGAAGTACAACACACGTTTTATGCCATTAGGGTCACTTCAGAAGAAAAAGAAATATTTCTATAAAAATGACTAATACATCAACTACTTTTTAGAACAGCTTAGAGTATAACATGAAGACTGTAAGCTGTGCCAAATGGTATTAAGGAAAAAATGTTTTTTAAACGTGTAGGATATTACATGGCATATGTCATCACAATGATAGATAACACTTCATTTAATTTCTCCTCAGGATGTAACATGTCTGTTACAGGAGTGATTTGGGAAAGGCTGTCATCTGTCTGATCTGCCCAGTGAAATCAGACAAATGGTAAAAGTGACAGCTCCTAGAATTATTTCCAATCTCTTCTTTAGCCAGGTCTCCCCTCCTTTGTGTGCACCGTGTTCCGACATTCTGGAAAAATAAGTTACTGTTTTTCATAAGAGACTGGAACATTGTTTTTAAAAGCACTCACTCAAAGAAAACAGATCTGAAAAAAATCTATAGCTATAACAGCTTGCTAGAAAAAAAATCATAGGTGATTACAGAAATGAACTTTGAACCCATGCTTCTAATAGCATCAGATTTGCTAGCAACCAGCTGACTGACTGCTGTTGATTTTTCTCATGTTTTAACTGTTTTAAGATCAACTGTGATCTTAAAAACTCAGTATATCTCTTGTAAGTTATGAAATGAAATTCATATATATATATATACACACACATATATATTTTGGAGTATTTACTAAGATTTTTGAAAGCCTTTAATTGAATAAAGATCTTGTATAAAATTTCTCTAATTTTTTTTTTTTTTTGAATGGGGGAGGAGATACATAAAGAGAAAAAATAAAAAGACTAACAGTCTTTTTGCAGAAAAACTTACTATTAGCTCTACATATTAAAACAGTACATTAGTATTCTAATAACATTTAAAATAAGTTCGATTGTTGATCAAGTTGCCTTCAGGTATTAGCAATATTTTAGATTGATGTAGCTTCAGAAGACTTAAGAAAGGGAACTTATCACCACCTCATGTCTAATCAGGATAGTTCAAGAGCAATGACAAGTTTCCCATGCAATTACACATTCAGGGCCTACAAAATTTCTTTCTACTGAGAATCACATCTATAACTTAGATTAGCTCACAGACCTTCCTATGTTTGGTCCTCTAGCTAACCTAAGTGTCATACATGACAGATGCACTAAGTTACTGAATGTAAGGAGAAATTAATAAATACAGTCAATATATTCTTACTTACATGTCACTACACGACATAGGAAAATAACAGTAAGAAAAGCCAAAATGCTAAATGATAAAAAGCAAGCTATTTTTGAAAGTGCAAAAACTGAAACTTACAGTGGCAATACTAACCTTAGAACCCTGGACATGCAACAGACAAAACAGACAACAGATCACAACAATAAAAGAAAAAGAAAATTATTTAAGTTAACTAAAAATACAATGCAAAATTGAAACAAATTATAATTTGTTGGAATTATACATTTGTTTAATTTATTATTAGAATAGCATAACATTTCAGTTCAGCATGAACAATTGAAAATAAATACTGCTAGAGATAGCTATGTAAAAGGAAAGAAAAACTGTAAATCTTGCATTATTACAGATTTAATATAAACATTGGTTCTTCCAAACTAATGTACATATTTTCTATAGTATATACACATAGAGCAATTTTATGAAGGAATGTAAATCAAAGTAATGATGTTTTCACTGATTATATAGAAATAAAATGAGCATTTTACAACAAACCATCCAACTGAAACGTAGGAAGGTAGTTAATCTTTGTATGAGGAGGCAAGTAAGTTTAAAATGCTTTGAAAAATAGTCGTAATTCACAAAAAGCAAACTGGTTCATGCATAATGCTCCTTGCTTTGAAGCAACACAAGACAGTCCAATTAGTATATATATATAGACATATATTATTCTTGGATCTAATTTATTCCATTTAAACCAAAATAATGGTGGATATCTGAATGCTTTTGAACCACTGCAAAACATTAAAGAGTTACTATGCCTGAAGACTGAGTTGGTATTAAAATTCCAATGTTAAGAACTGAACTAATGTGTTAACGTTTTTATGTTTCAGTTTTGGGTAGAAGGACTTTCTTATTTGCAATAAGCTAGGAAGTCATCCTTAAGCTTTATCAGGTTGTGTTTGAAAAAAAGAAATAAACTTATTTTAAGTTAAGTACAAAACTCTCCTTTGGCAGAAAGCACAAGTGGATTTTTTACTCTTGAAACAGAAAATATCACACTCAGACATCTTTTAAATACAGTTTCCTCTTTTGTAGCTGGATTGACTTTTTGCTATTTTCTCAAGACTGCTAGCTTAAAATTGCTCACCAACACTATACGCAAAACACAGATAAAAATATACCATTTGGCTTTTAATCCACAGACTAATAATGTCTTTAAATGTTTGAGCTCTGTAGACAGCTGCTCGTATAACACCAGCAGTCTTCAGGTCACAATTAAGAACAACAGTTTGAGCTGATGCATATGAATTAAAATTCTAGACTTTGTGAAATAAATAAATAAAAACTAATTTCAAGGAGACTGGAAATTTACTCTCAATTGTTACAGTTACTTCAGCTCCACAAGTGTATTTCTTTTGCCTTACTCCTGGAATCTTAAAATCTAAGAATATGCTTACTTAACACTTGCAAACCATCTTAGTGTCTCCCTTAGAGTTGTAATTAAAAATAACCCTCAAAGAATACTCCCACAAAAGCAAAGAAACAGCAAATCGCTACTTCACATTTTCTCATCTCTCTCTAATATTCTCCACTTTAGTAGGTAAGATATGTGAAATCTACACTAGAACATAATCTAGTTTATACTGTAAAGCAAAAGAACTGATTATAGTTTTTAGTTAATATTTGCCTTCATTTAATTTCAGTTCATATGTATAATTCACATCCCTTTAAAAACATCAGCAGAGGAAGCCTGTCCTTGCAGTGTCTGAGATAGAGGTGGTATATAACTGAAAACAAGGGAAATACTGAAATGTGGGAATAGTTTATAGCAAATTACATGTAACTTTCTATGCAAATGCATAAACTTCACTCTGATTGAATCAGTCATAGATTTGTGTGTCTTGGTTTGTTTTCACAGGCAATGCATTTGATTATGTACATGAGAACTGTTTTTCATTTCTCCTTCCTATTCATATTTAATGGCCCCTAGTCATGGCACCGCTCCCATTTGGCTAGTTTGGAATGGGCTGGGGGAGAGCAAGGCAAAAGTTAGATTTGTATGTTAAGTATTCAATACCAAATACATTCCCGGATGAAGATTTCCCACTCTACAGCAGACAGGTGATAATCTTCCACATTGCCTAGAAAAGCTGCAGTTTCATTACAAATTCTAAATGTGCAAAGGAGAAAGTGTTTTTGAAACAGCAAATTACTCAATATTTTGAAGAATTTTAAGTATTGTTCTTGCAGCAAGAGAAGGAACACAACACAGAAGGTCTTGCACAAAAGCAAAAAAATAAAAAATAAAAAATAAAAAAAATTGAAAAATCCTCAATTCCTCCTATATTTTGAAAGTCATTTTGCTAAACTTAGCTCTTAGTTATTTTCTGTTAAAACTCTAATTAATTCAAGCATCCAGAACACAGTGTTTATTTTACTGATGATGAGATGCAATGAGGAATAATTATAAACAACTATAAATGAGATTGATGAAAAGAGGGCTGCACAGGACTTGTAAAGAACTAGCAGGCCAGAATAAGGCTAAACCTGAGCTCAGACTGTCATACAGGTATCAAGGAACTAATCAGACCAGGAGATCATGTAAACACTCTGTGCTTTTGCCTGTCATTTTCTCTGATAGAAAATAATTAAGCTATCTCATAGAAAGAGGTGGGATTCAGCTGCAAGTTAACCTTCTTTACAATCTATGAAGCTTATACAGATTTGGTTGACTGTCCAGAAGATGTCTACATCAGAGATAGACAAATTATTTGCTATATTGAGATGACCTTCACTGGTAAGAAATCTAGTATATGTGCAAATGCTTCAACAGATACCTAAATTTACCTTAATCCCTTCCTGAATTGCATTGTGTTTTATCATTCTAAAGTAAAGATTGGGTGGGATGTCTCTTCCTGTTTGTTCTGCCCTTGCATTTCATTATTCCACGTTATAAAATAAAATAAATGCCACATGCCACAAATAAAACTCACTGGTAGGAAATCAGTAAGAATTACTACAATAAAGTTTTAACAGACCCAAAAGACCTTCAGTGGGAATATACGAGAATCGTGGTGGTGAGTAAGGAAGAAATGAAATGAACTCATTCTTGTTGATAAACTGAACACAGGTATTCTACAGGATCTATAAAATGGGAAGTATGGTCACACCCTGGTTCGAACAGGCAAGTTCCATGGAATACAGATATGGAGAATCAGAGGTTTTCAAAGACAGATAGACTAAACAAGATGAAGACTCAATGGATTCGGTTATATACATAAGGATATAGGATTCAAGCCTACAAAGTCATAAGAGATAGGGAGATTAAATAAAAATGTAAGATCTCCTTTCATAGTATACATTGTAAGGCATTAAGTGATTTTTTAATTTTCAAGCATGTTTAAAAAAAATAAAGACAAGAAGCGCTTCAAAGGTTATATAATTGTCAGACTTGATGCCATTGGATATTACAGAGGCTAAAAGAGTAAGTAGCTTCAAAACTGATTAGATAAACTCTAGAAGGATAATTTCCTCAGTTATTATTAAATGTGACATCCTGGACAGAATCACAGAATCATAGAAGTTGGAAGGGACCTCTGGAGATCATCTAGCCCAACTCCCTGCTAAAGCAGGTTCCCTATAATAGGTTACACAGGAATTTCCTGTGTTCCAGTTAATTACATTAATGAACACCTTTTTCCCTGAAAGATACACAGTCAAATTTTGTTCTACAGCTTGTGAATTCCTTTTTCCTCAACAGTCTTATAATTGTTTTTTAATTATTTATGGTTAATTTTAGACATGCAGACATACCATAAAGTAATTAAAAAATGACTTTTCCCAGATATGTGAAGACATCATTTATTCTGATGTGGTCTCTTTAATAAAATAAACTTCTTTTTATATAAAGATCTTCAAAAGTCATTTGTGTGTGGCAAATCTAAGGATATATTCATATAAAGAGAAAAATATTCTGGGTGATTTTAGCAGCTGAAGATGGCTCGAGCACTGAGACTAAATGCGGGAAGATGTTGTTAGCAAAACCTGGAGTCACATATCCAGTAGTTGGCTACTCCATACAGGAGGGACACAGACACACTGGAGAGAGCCCAACAAAGGGACATGAAGGTGACAAAGGCAATGGAGTACCTCTCTGAGCATGAAAGGCTGAGAGAGCTGGGACTAGAAAATATGAGGCTCAGGAAGAATCTCATCAACACACATCAGTGCACCCACCCTGATGGAAGGGTGCCAGCAGGGAGGAACTAGACTCTGACAGTGCTGCCCAGTGCAAGGACAAGTGGCCATGGTCACAATCACACATAGGAGGTTCCTTCTGAACACCTGGAGCACTTCTGTGCTGTGCAGACGATGGACCACTGCAACAGGCTGCCAAGAGGCTGCGAAGTCTCCTCATTAGAAATCTTCCAGAGCCAAATGTATGCAGACCTGGGCACCCTGCTCTGGTTGTCCTTGCTGGAGCAGGGTTGGGCCAAGCGACCTTATTTTAAGGTGGTCTGTTTTAAGTATTTTTATGTAAAATTATATAAATCCTCTAGTTTCAGACTTCTCTCCTCCACTCAGCAGCTGCTGGGAGGAGAAAAGTGTAACAGCCTTCTCTAACTGACTACAAGAACTGGATTACTTTACCCTTTTAAGATTGAGATGAAATATATTCTTTACCACCACAGCTACCACTTTTTCCATATCAATTAAAGGATACAAAATAATTAGAAGATTGAGAATCTGTATGAAACTTTTAATTCATCATATGATGCAAATCCAGAAGAGATCCAACAGAACATCGAGTCCCTTTGTGACTACCATCCAGAGTAAAAGTAAAGAGAAAGGAAGGATGTTCTGGGATATTTTTGTCTCCCACAATTATTGAATCCACTTTCCCACTAACATTTATGGACAGGCAATAATGGAACAGGAATGTAGTAGAATGGAATGGAAGAAGCTCTCTTCTGGATGGACGTGGTAATGAAATCATCATCTAAGTTGTAAATTATTTCTGGGTTAAGTTCATAGAATCATAGAATCCTCAGAGTTAAAAGGGACTCCTGAAGGCCATCTAGTCCAACTCCCCTGCAAAGAATAGGGACATGAACAACTAAATCAGGTTTCCCAGAGCCTGATCCTGCCTTGCCTTAAAAGTCTCCAGGGACAGGGCATCAACCACAGAATCACTGGGCAACCTGTTCCACTGCCTCACCACCTCATTGTAAAATACTTTTTCCTTATATCTAACCTAAAGCTAACCTCCTTAAGCCTGAAGACATTTCAGACCTCGTTCTATCACCTAGACCCTGCTAAAGAGTCTTTCCTCTTCTCTCCTTTAGCCCCCTTATAGATACTAAAAAGCTACTCTCAGGTCATGTTGCAGCCTTTTCTTCTCCAGGCTAAAGAGCCCCAGCTCTCTCACCCTGTCCTCATAAGAAATGTCTTCAATTCCATGAATCATTTTTGTGGTCCTCGATGTGGTGTCATCAGCAAACTTGTTGAGGGTGCACTTGATCCCACTGTCAATATCACTGATGAAGAAATTGGTCCCAGCACTCACCCCCAAGGGACATTACCCATCATGATCTCCATCCAGACATTGAGTCATTCACCACCACTCTCTGGACTCGAGTTAATTTGTGATTTTATCAATTACTGGGTAAAAAGTAATTTTATTCTTTTATTTTTATATTTTATTTCACAGAGTAGGATTAATTCCATTTAAAAACAGCTACTGATCTTATAGTAACTAGTTCAGATCACAATTTACATTTACTATCCTAAACAGATGGCTAAATTAAGCATTAAAGTAACATATGAAATCCTCATGCAGTGGAGAAATAGATACATAATAATAATAAATTCTAATTATTTAGAATCTCTTTCTATATCAATGTATTAAAATCACTGCTATTGTTGCAAAACAGAAAGAACATCCACTATTTTAACAAATTGATATATAGTATATAACGCTGTACCATACATGTATGTACACAGACACAAATACGTTATTCAGAATAAACTAGTGAATTGTGAAATTATTACTCTATAGAAGGAGTTTGTACAAACCAGGACAAAAGACTAAAAGCACTGGGGCCATTCAATGGAATTACAGCCTAATTCATGCTGTGCTAGCCTATTCTATATTTTTAATATAAAAGATGAGGAAGAAAACGTCTTCAATTTCAAATAATGCCTAAAAATTTATTTTTAAAAATATCTCCCCACGTCCTTTCAGCTGAAATACAATCTTCATCTCAAGATGGGCTGGTATGCATTCTCAGACATGCCAACATTCTTTAAAAGGTACCACCTGCAAAATCATTTATTCAGCAATCTTAGTGTCACTGATGTGACTACAGACAGAAAACTAAAGTCGTTCATGTGAGTCTTGTGCTTTTGCTAATAGCAAGTAATTTCTTAGATAATAATGAAAATAGCACAGAAGCAGTATTTAGGAATTGGCTGAAAATCACATTTATGTTCAGCCAGTTGCTAGTAAATACATTGATACCTTTCAATCAAATAGTGGAAAACATTTTTTTGTTAACTAAGTAATATGAGAGGCAAAGTAATCTCTGTTGCTGAATGACTATAACAAGAGATAAAGCTTGCATTGCAAAATTACATTGGCAGCCCCCAGTGCTTACTAACCACTTCACAGAAAACTGTTCTTTCTGGCTTCATTTTCTCCCCTTTCAAAGCTCAATACTAGCTGCAAATGGATATGGGATGTTCCAGATAGCATGTTTAGTAGGAAAGAGATGGTTGCTGATACTATATGCACAAACATGACATCACATTCAAATACTGTTCTACTATGGACAATAATACAATACACAAAAAACATTTCTCTCTTTCCTATAACGCTAGAGCCTTATAGGCTAAAAGCCTTTCTCTTTCCTATAAGGCTACCCTATCTGCCTGAGCTGTGCTCACCTAAGAACTTACTACTTAGTAAGAACATAACAGTGGATAGAAATATCAGTATTTCAAGACAGGATTACAAGATTAAAAGAAAAAGGAAAGCTCAAAATACTAGTACCTACTGAAGAAAGAAGTAAAGAGCAAGTAGTGAGGAGGTGACTTCTGGCATCATTTGGCATGCAAATATGGAGGCCATGCAAAACAGGTTTATGATTATCTGTGACTAGCTATCATGATGTATGTAATTTTCTTAGAGTAGCCATGATTTGTAACCATGGTAATAATGGTCTCTTTCAAATAAAATATTTAATACATATGAAATACTAATATTCTTACTTAGCACTACTTCCCTCAATAAAATTTACATTTCAAATGAAATTTATGATAAAAACTATAAACACTCCACATATTGACACTTAAAAGTTTCAAACATAAACTTTTTTTTTTTAAATTAATTAGTGGATTGTGGATACGATGCTCTAAAGAAATAAATTCATCTACAAACAGTAGTTTGTATTACTAACAATGATTTTTAATATGACCACTAGGTGGAAATATTGTACTTACAGTTGGGGATGTGGCTGCTGACAGCAACGGTAAAATTCCTCCACAAGCAATAATAATATTGTCTACCATTTGGGAAATGAGGTGTATTGTGTTGTGTACAAAAATAATATTTTCATTGCTATTGACAAAGTCCATCACTGACTTTGTGGAGTGACTGCAAGAACACACACAAAAAAAGGATAGATTAAAATGGAGCAGTTAAAATGAAAGTCCAGTCAAACTTATTCTTTGTAACCAGAACACAAATGTTTCTCTGTTATTAAAGGAGATCCTTACCTACAAGATTTTCCATGCAAATTGTCAAAAATGTAAACACCATTGGTCTCATGTATAAATTGACTGGTATCTAATTTCACACTAGGGTTTCTTTCAGATACACAGTTGAGAACAATGTCTCAAAATCTTTTATTCCCATCATGCAGTACTTCTTTCATTCAGAAGCAGTTCTACTGAAAACAGGGTGATTATTTCTTCAGTGTGAAAGTTATTATTCAGCTGATTAACAGAGTTCACCATATTATACCAATGCCACCAAAAGTAGCTCTGAAAAGAACTAATGAAGTTAGGCAGGAGCTTTTTGTCATGATTTTTTTCTAAACCATATTTTCTAAAGGCTAAACTGTATTTTATATTACTGTGTCATTGATTGAAGAAACCTGCTGACAGTGTTTTAAGGTAGAAAACCAATGACACGTTAATATTTTGACCTCGTATAAACTTTATTAATTATTAACTTTACCATTATCCAAAACTTTGTAATACAGATAAGTTAATATTATTACCTGTAATGTCAATAACTCCAAATTGGTGAGAAATTGTCCCATGAAACAGTTCTCCCACAAAGTATAAAAAAGTCGTGTGAAAATACTGAAGAATATTCAGTCTATTCACAATATGTTTTTATTTCCAAAACAACCTTTTGCCAGTTAGAAAACAAAACTTAAAAGCTTCAACTGAAAATATGTGAAATAAAATATTCATCTCCAAGCGTCACGTAAGCAGAAAGGATAAAAGAAAATGACCCCCCCCCCAAAATTAAATTGTCTATTCCTTAATGACTACCACAAAACATATAATCAAACTAGAAACTACATGCAGTATAAATAGGTCCTTTGATACAAATGAAGTTTTCTGTAAATGAATTATTATTGTAAATGTGGAAATGAGGTTATACAGTGACTACCATACTCAAGGGCAACTTGAAGGCACTGATAACGTGTCTGATAAAGTGTGCAAAAAGCTAGAAAATCATATTGTTGTCATTAGAAGTAGTATAGCCACAAAAGCTAACTACAACCTGAAGCTTGCATGTAAAATAAAATTGTCAACTAGAAAAGGTGATTGCTGAGAAAAAATTATAGGATGTAGTTTTCATTTATAAAATTTGCATGTAGGTGCTCATGTGCTAAGCATATGCTGAGACAGCAGCTCAGTTTTGTCAGTTATGCATGAATTACATAGTCCCTGAAGAAAATGGATATTGAACGCATGATATAGAGATATTATAAGGTGGGAAGAAATGAAAAGAGTAGATAAAAGATACAGTAGGGCACTTCCTCTTAAGTTGACTCAATCCTTTCTGATTATCATAGTAACAGTCATTCTATGACACATTTGATTTTCCCTTGTTGGAAGAAACATAAAAAAGAAGATTTAAATAATAAGCAATCACCTACCTTCTCCAAACATGTACATCTGTTTCTAGTGCAAAAAGCAAGTCTGTCAGGAGACGCTGGTGCATGGGAGACCATTTAAACTCTGGAATACGAAACATAGTTGTGCGTGGACCTGGACTAAACTGCCGCCGCTGCTCTTCTGTCATTGGCATTCCTCTAAATCCCAAGTCAACACGTAAATCCCGGTCTTGCTGGGTGACAGATCGACCTTGTACTGCCTGTATGAACAAAAGTTCAAAAGTCACGTTATGTTTCTGTGTTTTTGAATGGATCACAGACTTTGAGAAAGAATGGGCTAATGCTGAACTCAAGCCCAGACAAAAGTGGATACTGATAATTCAGCATAGGTACTATCATTCACTAAAGCTGCTACTCCAAATCAGTCAGCAATACTGTGCTCTGGTTTGCCTTCCTTTCAGCTATTCACTGATAGTTTTTATTCACATTCTTCACTTGAAATGTCACAGGAAAAAACAAATACAACTTGTACAAGGTCAGCAGTTACAAGACACTGCCACATGAAACAACTGTTCTTTTATGCAAATAGCACAATTTTCCTTGAATATCTGACTCAAAACAAAAACAAACTACACAGCAATGGCTTCAAGACATCAATGTACTTAAATGCATACAGTTCATTTTATTTTCTTTGATATTTGACCTACTATTGACAACAAAGTAAATCTCCGAAATATGCAGGAGATTCCACCTCTAGTTGGGAATGTTATTGCCCCCCTTCACTTCATTTGAGTAAGACATGCTTACTACTTTCTGATAAGATGGGGAACTGATTGTAGATATGTTTTTTAGAAAAAATTAAGTTAGCATAACCATTCTCATACCACTTATTCCCTTTTGGGTACAACTATATCCATTTTTCATGTCAGTTGCAATAATGGAACCATAATTACACCAGAACAGAATATTGGCTTTGCATCAAGCTAATAGTACTGCAGTTGGAAAAATATCTTTGATGTGTGGTGCTCAAACCACCATGAAAACCAAATACCTACATGGGTGTCCAGTCTTAAAAAAATACCTACAAACTGTTTTCAGAGGTCTCAAAGTTAATGAAATCAAATCTGAAGTGTCCACATATGCAGCAATCAAAAATCCAACCTCCAGCCTTGTTGTAATTTTATCACCACTCTTTACTCATGAAAACGATAATGCTTGGTTAGAATTATAGAATACTTCGGGTTGGAACAGATTCTTAAAGACAACAAGTTACAAAACAGTTCCAAAATTTAATACATATTCCTATTAAAACAAAATAGACAAACAATCAAAAAAACCCCACAATAATTATCTTCATTTAAACAGAAATTACTTAACACCTTACAGTTCACTGTATATTTCAAAACATGTAAAGAAGCAAGCAGAAGATGCTGAGAATTTAGTTGATTGCACAGTAGATAATTTTTTTTAAAGAAAACTATTTGAAAGAGATATTATTTGCTTAAACAAATTCATTGTGGTTTATCAAAGATTTTAGTGGGAAATAAATGCAATGTAAGTAACATACAGAGAATCAAGGAAGGTAAATAACTTTAAGAGTTGTGCTTCGGAGGAGTACTCAGTTTCTACACAATTTGCACATCCAAATGATCTGTTAGGAATTTTCTTTCAACCTAAGGGTGAAGCATTTTGAAAACAGCTCCATTTTCCCATCCTACTACGTTTTGATAAAAATTCAGTAAGATTTATATATAACTTTAATCCTATCAGTTAGTTATAGGCTTGAGGAATTTTTCTTAGTTTTCAAGTATTGTAGCCAAAATTCAACAGAGGATGAAAGACAGAATACTCATAAGGTCACACATATAGAATGTTCAACAGTAGTATGAAATAATTAAAGACATCTTATTAACTACATTTATTTATGTATATCAGTGCATAGCAAATGAATACTTGCAGTTGCTTTTTATTCTTTAACAAAAAAATTACTTCAAAATAAAAACTATCTGCTCCTGTTTCTTGTTCTTGTCCATTCTCTCTCCCATTATCAATTTGAATGTTATTAACAGTCTTCATTTTAAGACCACAGATAAGTTCCTACCAATATTCCTATCAAGAGTTTTCAGGACTTGTTCCTCGTTATGTAGAATACTTTAACACATCTACTTGATATTCTTTCCTGATTCAATGAGGAGTTTCATAATTTTGACAAGTACTTACAAGATAACCCTACACTTTTCTTATAATAGCTGTCTAGGGAAAGCAAAATTTGAGTTCTGCCTGCTCTCCTTTTCAGAAGAAAAGCTATTTCCGCAGAAGAGTTGCTGAGAGGAGAGAGATTTTAGAACCCACTAGTCAAAGTAACCAATAATAAGTTTCTGTGCAACTCTGAAACTCTTTGTGATTATATGGTATATACTATACAGCACCAAACAAAGCAGTTTTTGTAAGCAATGGCTCTTCCACAGTTTCATGAGGCCTGCTTGACTCTCAAATCCTAGACGAAAAGCAGTGCTGTAGACTATGGGAATTATAGTAAGATAGTTAATTTTTTAAATAGTCAAGTTTTTCATTCAGTAACATTCTCAAAAGCAGTTTTTGATTACTTTCTAGAGTCTATCAACAATTCTAATAAGTAAATTAATTTTGTTCTGCAGAAACAGAAAAAAATCCCTAAGAAGAAAGTACATATCTCTTCTTCTAGTGATGATCTCAGGTCTGGAACTTAAAATGCAGATTTTCTTACATTTTCCCTAAATTAATCCTTTTCTTTGCTTGGATCTAATATAGTAATTATTTAGAGCAACATTCCTGTATGGGAAGGAGAAGGTGTACTAAGGTGATATAAGACAAACTACACTGAGAAAGGTTCAGCAAAAGTAACAAAACACTTCTGTGTGTATCTCAAAACAAAACAAAGATATTTCTAATCTTACAAGACATGCTAATAAGAGGCCTAAAAGAGAATTCTATGAGCAATAGTTAATCTAGTTAGTCTGCGTGAGATGAGAGATTCTCTTTGCAAGTTTGCAAGCTGTGTTTTTGTTTTTAAGTAAAACATGAACAACAGCAACAGTTATTCAGTTATTTTTTTACACAAATGTAAAATTACAAAATTTTGAAAGTAAGTTTGCTTGAAGGATGGACACCTTTCATATTATGGAGAAAATAAACTTCAAAAATCTCTTAGTCCTCACACTGCTAATGTATTGAGTGAAGTAAAAAAGAGTGATTATATGAGACACTTATATATTTACAGCACATGAAAGTTACCTGGGTTGTGGTAGTTGTCTGGATCTTCCGTATCTCTTTTCCTGCTTCTTTACCATCATCAGATCTTTCTGTATCTGATATTATACTTCCTGCATCAACATTAGGTACAGCTTTGCTACCAGAAGACTCTGTCTCAAGAGTTGTGGCAGTCATTTCAGCGTATTCTAAACCTTTTGATGATGAAGCCAACTCCCTCTCAGAAATACTACTCATTCCATCTGAAGTTGTGTGAATCTTGAACTCCTTGTCCTCTATTATACTTGAAGCACATGTTATATCTACACTACCCGTCATATGTGCAAGTAATCCCAAATCGTCATTTACACCAAGATGCATCTGTGTGTCTTGCACATTAGGAATAGAAATATGATTATTTGAAAGTTCAGGTAGAAGTTTCTCCTCTTGACTAGGTATTTTATCAAAGAGAAATGAGGTGCTGTTAGTAGAAGGTTCATCTTTCTCATCAGCCAGAGTTATTAATGGACCGTTATCTTTTTCCTCATTCTTCTTAATAATACCTACACTTCCATGAACGTTGTTCTGGAGCTTCTCAACAGCAGCACTATATACATTATCTAGAAGAGATTCAACTTCTACAAGTGCACCATTTTCTCCAGTTACTAGTGTCTCTGGTGATAAATCCATATCATCAAGTTTTACTTCAGTAGCTTCTACCTTTTCAGCTTTTATATCAACTAAAAGGTCATGAACTTCTACATGTACTCCTCCTCCTGGTCTCTCAGCACTTCCAAGTACATCATCAGACACCTTTGTAGCCATGAGCAAGTCCCTTGTATCAGTACTGACAGGGTAATCTGTTTCACTTTCTGGACTTTGGCTTTGTGAAAGGTCTTCTATCTCTCGAATTTCCATTCCACCTTTTGCTCCTGTTGTCTGAGATGAAAGACCTGAGATAGTGCTTACATTACCCTTCTTCCCCTTTTTTATGTTTTCTTCCTCTTGCCTTTGATACTCTTCATACATTTTCGCTAGGTACTCCTTGTGAGCCTCATATGTGACCTTAGGAAAGAAAAGATGAGATTATGCAGATAAATACATGCTGTATCAACTTGGACAAAAAACGAGAATCTAACAGATACCACCTTGACATGTATGGTGTTAGCCACCAGATGGCATCAAATCACTTTAAATCTTAACAATTCATTACTAGTCTCTTTGAGGGAGTTATCAGTACGTAAAAACATCCAGTCTTTTCTTACCTTGGAATGAGCTATAGAAAGAGTATCCACCCACACTCTCCAGCCTCCCCATTCATATTTTATTGCATGATACAAGAGAATACGGAATATGTTGTAAACCATCTCTGTGATCTTCTGCTCTTCAGAATTCTTAGGGTTAATGTATCCCAGAGAAAACATCCAGTCCTGCCACACTGAACACTGAAGTAAACATCTGAAGTGAAATAATTAGGTCAAAATATATTCAAAGAAAGCTTCTTTATTTTAATGTTACGATGGTTAAAACAGGAGAAAAGTAACATGGTGCATCTACTCTAAAAATAAATCCAACGGTAAGACAAAAATCTAAAAAATACTTCAGTGTCAATAAAAATTCAAATTATGTTCTTAACAGAATAGTCAAATACTATTTGTGCAATAAGGAAACGTCAACTGAGATACATTACACTTATTTTTATAGACTCCATATAAACTGTAGAATATACAAGCCTATGTAGAATACAACAGATTGCTTCTACCCACAAGAGAAGGATGAGAAAATACTGTTCACAGTGACATACCTTCTGTTTTCACGGCTATTACTAAAGAGTTTTATCATATCAGACAAGAATAAACGTCGAACTTCCATCAGCTCTGCACTTGGTGTGGAGTTTTTTAACAGTGTTGCCACCACCTTAAGAATCACTTTGAAAGAATAAATTAGTTACAATAACACATTTTAAAAACATTTTATTTAGAAGTAAAATAAAGTAAATTAACATAAAATTAATTAAAATTAAATTTTCTGTCAGCAATGAATGTAAGCACTAACTGAAACCCAAACACATCTGATAAAGGCTAATTAATTATTTGTGATTCCTGAGCCATTTACTTTCAAAGAAAATAAAATATTTAAGTAATATCTTTATTGTACAAAAATAATGTATATTTCTTACTTGGGTTCTGTATTTTCACTGTAGAATCTGGTTCTGGATGAGGTTTATGAACAACTTGAGTGCATACTTGTTCCGTCAAAATCTAGAACAGAAGTTTATCAATTTTAATTAAATGCATATTTTTTAAATATTATTTTTTAAGGTCACCATTTATCATAGCCATATTGTAACTTCATATAAAATATTTTGGGAAAATAGTTTTCTTCTTCAGGAATAGAATCAAGCAATTTCTCTATATAGAGGACAATAATGGATGAATTGTGGTCTGCAGATGTTTTAGATAGTTCAGTAAATATTCAATGTGTTCTAAAGAGATAACACTATGAAAAATGAAATCTATGTGCTGTGCTTGATGTTTTACTTGAAATAGTATTTCTCATAGAAGGACAAAACTTATTAACAATGGAAAGAGAACTGCCTAAGATCCTATTGCAGTGCTCACATTTATTTGAGTTAACCTCTTCAAAATTTCTAGCTTCTTATATTGAAGCATTTAACACCTGTCCACTGGATTTAGTTCTTTTGCTTGAAACACTTGCAAATTCCTACTAACAGAATACCTATTGTCAGACTGCATTTACTGTTGCTTGGACTATGGGTATGTATTTGTTACAGTAAGCAAAATCATAAAATCACTGTATTTGTCTCAGTTCAAAGATGCACCGAATGTCTACAGCAAATCTAATATACAAACTGCAACACAGGTGTTGAATAATTACATCAGCTATATTTAAGAAAATCTCTAGTAAAATGTTTTATACTAAACAAAGATTACAGAAGTTTTCAGAACCAGCATTAAAAGTGAAGTTGATCGATTAAATTTTGCTCAGAACCAAAAAAAGCTTCCCTATAAATTTCATTTGCAGAAACTGACTTAATGCTGTTTAACCAGAAGACTGGTGAAATCAGTAAGTTATTCAGGTTTAAGATCCATTAATGGTGGGACATTTCAAAAATACAAGAGTATTTCATTAAAAAAATAGTTTTGTTTAGTTGAGACACTGTGAGTACATACTGAATGTAAAATAAATCCAAACAACAAGCAATCAAGCTTGCCATTATCCTCCTGAAAACAAAGAGAATTTTGTTGAAGAACTGAAATTGGAATAGCTATATTGTCTCAATAAACTAAAGTGAATTTCTAGCAGTAATTAGATTATCTAAGCATTTCTGCTACGTTAACTTAGCATGAATTTTGTAAATCTGTGGTAAGATTCTGCAAGAGTTTGAAAATACTCATCACCCTTCAGGAAACTGCAGTTCTGATTTTGATGCTGCATAATGAAACATGTCAAAAATAGGAATCCTCAGAAAAGAAATGAAAATTTCAGAAATAAAGAACAAGAGACAAGAGTCAAAACTTGCCTGGGGAGGATGCTGAGTAACATGATAAAACTTTAAAGTTAGCTGTGCCTTGAGCAGGAGGTTGACCTCAGCAACCTCCAGAAGTTCCTTCCAACCTAATTTTTATATTCTGTTAATTTAAGAGAATATAGTTTAAAAATATTTAAATAATCCATAAATTTTTAAGAAAAATGCATTTTCTAAAAACATCATTCATAATCTTATTCACAGATCAAAAGTTCTTTGATGATCAATATATATCCAAAGATATTTTCTGATACTTCTTCCACAACCAAATCAATTTCTTGAAAATGGGTTCTTTTTTTCTCAGCTAGGAAAGAGGAGTACATATTGCATTACATAGGAGTAATCATGTTACTTGACATAATGACCAAGGCAGATCATTCTCCCGTTTCTCAAATTGTCCCTGGCAAATCAATTAGTCTGTATTGAGGCAAAACCACATACGCTTTACACCAGGTTACCTGCCTGCTTCTATGTATGCAACTCTGCTTTTAAGAGTAAGCTAAAAGTTTAATGGTATTAATGCTGGAGCTTCAATAAATATATTTAAGCAACTATATTGACAAATCATACAATAAAATCATTTCACTAGTAATTCATATTTCTTTTAAAGCATACACTTAGCTCATTCATTATCAATTATCAAATTAATACCATTTGTAAACATTATCTTTTGAGTGGGCCTTTACCTATTGCTGTTTAAAATAGAATGCAAATGCTTGTTAGTGAGAGAATATTTAAAATAACCACATCAATCCATGTGTGGTCCTGTGTCTCTGTCCTAACTATAAGCTGACATGACTGAAAACTAACAAAAGTTTTGAAGTGCTTTTGAGTTACAATTAGTCACTCATGCATCTTCCCAGTTCTCAAAGAACTTCAACCTGCTCCATGCAGATTGTAAATAAGCGTGTATGAATGGGTTCACAGCATTATTATAAATATATTAAAGTAGGTGATACCAAAGTATGACAGAGAATTGATACTGAAAGTCAATAAGGTTAATTATTATGCTCTAAAATCATAAGATTCAAGATAAATACTTCTGTACATGAACTGAAGGCATTTAGGTACTGCATTTATATAAAGTTCCTTCTCTTAATCCCATAAACTTGGAGCAGAAATTTGCTTTTTCAAGTGACTGTCCAGTACAGCAATTTAATTATTTCAACTGAAAGTCCTCAGCTGGGCATGTTCATTTGTGAAGACTTTTCAGATAATAGGTTTAAAGAGATTACTTTTTTGTCTTTTCTTTTTTCTTTTTAACAACAGCTGGGAAATCCAACGAATTAGCATGTTACTTACAGATCATATTTTGTGTTACCTAATATTAATTTGGAGGTAAGACAATAATTCACATATTAGCAATGGGAATTTGGATGATATACAATTTGGGGCTCATTTCCTTCAGTGAATTTGGTAAGAACATTTAGATCTTTTCACTATGAAATTTAGTGTCATCTGTTAAAACATTTTTTACAAAGCTAATTGTCTAACTTTGCCATAGGATTGCTGGACCATGATTTGATAGGATTACCCTTGCTCTATAAGTTCAAAGATTGTAACTTGAAAATCAGATATAAAATCACACACATAAAAGCATAAAATAGGTGGCTGTTGTATTTCTGAGGATGATAGATTGAACATTGTAGAAGATGGAGACTAATGCCCTTTAAATTGGTTTCCTAAGGGCAGAAGGAACTTCTAGAAACTGGGTGGAAGGTAGAAGGCCATCATCACAGATGCTGGAGGAACTGAGTAAAGATGGGGCTTAACTGTTAGAACAAGAGACTTATAGAATATATGACCATGAGGGGACTATATGGACTGTAGTACAACTGGAGGATATCTGTACATGGGCTGAGGAGAGAACAGCATTGTTTTTAGGGAAAAATAAAAAATACATACATCTAGAAACACATGTAAAAACAAATAATATATCAAGCCATGTGAAATGCATTCCTTTAAGGGGTATCCCAGGACATCCAGAGAGACCCAAGTGGACAAGCCACACAGGGTAAGTTTATTAAAATAGTGAAGTCATCAGATGCATACAATGAAAAATAAATGTCCATTTGAGTACATCAATGGTAAACAGATGATGTTCAAGTATTTACAAACATTGGAGAAAGTTTTCTACAGGACACAGAAACCTCAATACAAGCACTCATCAAGTACTCCTATAGTATTCTATCTTTTCAGGAACCAGTTATCAGTATCCAGTATCTATCTCTGTCTGAATGAAAAAAACTTTTTTTTTCCCTAATGAAAAAAATCCTCAGAATAGAATCTGTGCAATTTCTAAGTTATCATTTTAAGAAAGAAAAAGAATTGAAGATTCAGCAGTACACATTTGAAGGCACACAGAAATGGTTTAGAAGCGAGAATGTGTAAGCAAAATTGTTCACCATCAAAACTGATGTTCCTGTGAGAGAGTGTTACTCATTTAAATAGTTATAAGTCACATTTATTCTCAGAAAGTATCTGGTTTTGTTCAGCTATCATCTTACTACTAGGAATTTTTAGTTGAGAAAGAAAAACATGTTTAAAATTTTTAACATAGAAGAGCAACTGCAGATCTCTGGTCAATTTTTTTTGTTTTTTTTTAAGAGTGATTGACATTTTAAGTATTATGATACTTACAATTATCCCTTTGTAATTCTATAAATGTGAAATTTTATAAAGAATTTGTATGAAGTATGACATTTCTAATAAAAAATTCTTAAGCTTAGAATCATAGATTCACCAAGGTGATCTCCAAGATCATCTAGTCCAACTGTCTACCTACCACCAATATTTCCCACTAAGCCATGTCCTTCAGTACAACATCTAAACGTTTCTTGAACATCTCCAGGGACGGTGACTCCATCACCACCTCCCTAGTCAGCTTATTCCAACGTCTGACCTCTCTCTAGACAAGAATTATTTCCTAACTTCCAACCTGAATCTCTCCTGCTGTAGCTTGAAGCCATTCCCTCTCATCCTGTCACTAGTTACCTGGGAGAAGAGATCGACCCCCATCTCACCACAACCTCCCTTTGCATAGTTCCATCGAATGGTAAATTCTTCCCTGAGCCTCCTCTTCTCCAGACTGAACAATCCCAGCTCCCTCAGCCATTCCTCATAAGGCTTGTGCTCCAGACCCCTCACCAGCTTTGCTACCCTTCTCTGAACATGCTCCAGGGCCTCAACAACATGCTCCACAGCCTCAACATCGCTCTTGTAGTGACAAAGAGGTGTAGCCGCACCAGTGCTGGGCAGAGAGGGATGATCACTTCATGTTCCTCCTGGCAACGCTATTTGTGATACAAGGCAGGGTGCCATTGACCTTTTTGGCCAACCACGCACGTAGCTGGCTCATGTTTAGTTGAGCAAGGCAAAATTCTGATCCAAAGTGATCTCTATCTAAAATTTTCTCAGAAGACTTGCAAATCAGAATATTTCAAAGCACAGAGTGTATAAAATGGTACATAAAAATTTAATTAAAACATAAATTTTACAATAGAGATTAAAATCTGTACGTTTAATAATTTGTACCTCATAAAGTGTATTATATGTTGTAACGGTCACTGTATTTGTATGTAGCATCAACCTTTCTCCAAGAAGAGTGAAAAGACTGTGAGTATGCATGATTTCAACCTTTCGTCTGGAAGAAAAAATAAAAATATACCAGGTATTTGTAAGATTTTAAAGTAAATGAAAAAACACGAAAGTTAAATATTTTTATGCTGCACTTAAGAGTTTTATAACCAGTTATTCTGTAAATATTATGAATCAAATGTAGTTTAAAATATTTCCCAGTATGAATGCTATTGCAGTTATATAAAAAGGTTCTCAGCAAGCAGTTTACTATTTGGGATATGCTTTTGACTTCAAAAAAAAAAAAATGGCACAGAATTTTCATCCACCATGATCCTAAAAAAATATGAAATTCAAAGTGATTGAGGTGAATTTTACAGTCAGGAGCAAGAAAAAAATATCATCTTAAAAATCTGAAAAGGAAGTAGCTTACATCAGTGAGTTCCATCTTTCCCTAAAAACACTTTTTTAATGAGATATAGCATTATAAATAGAATACTTACTGTATATTTCATCATTATATTTATCTACTACTATAAAAATACAAAATAAAAATAATTATTCACATTAATCAGTAATCCATGTGAAAGCATTAGAACAATATAAAATAAAATACAATGCAGTTACCCAGCAGTTCATTCAAAAGCTAACAAAGTCTATTTTTTGGATTGTTGATCACAATATTGCAGGCTTAAATTACACTGATTTTTATAGAATATTTGAAAAGAATACTGTAATTTTCAAATATCCATAAGAGTGGCAACATCTTATATCAGTGTGTACTTTTCTGCATTATCACAGAATCATTTCAGTTGGAAGGGATCTTTAAAGGTAATCTAGTCTAACTTCTCTGCAACGAACAGGGACACATACAGCTAGATCAGGGTGCTTAAATTTCATGAGTTATAAGAAAGACGTATTCAACCTTGTGAGCTATGATGTAGTGCATGGAAGACACTTCAGAACAGGTATATCTAATCATTGTGGAAAAAAAATGTTAAACATCATATATAGCACAGGCTAATGCATATATATTTTTCTGTGTTTGAGATTATAAATATTTTCAAATAGAAAAAAAAAAGAGTAAATGACTTTAACTGTTTCAGTGATGGTGTAGAAAGAGTCAAGGAGACTGTGAAGGAAAAGAACAGTCTTGCCTCCTCCAAAGGTCAGGCAAAATAAGCTATCATCAGAGATCACTAGTCACTTCTCCAGGTAATCAACTACCTTCACTCTACAGCTTAATTTGCACAGAATATCTATGAATGGTAATGGTTTTTTCATCTATACAATGGTTATTAATATTGTACTTCAGATTTCATGAATTATAGCATCTCTTTATGCAATTACGCTTTAGCATATTAAAATAGAATTGCAGTGGANATTGTGGAAAAAAAATGTTAAACATCATATATAGCACAGGCTAATGCATATATATTTTTCTGTGTTTGAGATTATAAATATTTTTAAAAAGAAAAAAAAAAAGAGTAAATGACTTTAACTGTTTCAGTGATGGTGTAGGAAGAGTCAAGGAGACTGTGAAGGAAAAGAACAGTCTTGCCTCCTCCAAAGGTCAGGCAAAATAAGCTATCATCAGAGATCACTAGTCACTTCTCCAGGTAATCAACTACCTTCACTCTACAGCTTAATTTGCACAGAATATCTATGAATGGTAATGGTTTTTTCATCTATACAATGGTTATTAATATTGTACTTCAGATTTCATGAATTATAGCATCTCTTTATGCAATTACGCTTTAGCATATTAAAATAGAATTGCAGTGGAATGTCTGCTTCCTGCAATTTGAAACAATTTTATAAGTAGTTTATAATTTTATGTGGATTACATTTTTATAATTTCTTAGAATTTGCTGTATTTGACTACAGTTTTATAAAACTGTATGCCAAAAAAATGTGCATATGCACACGTGTATTTGTGCACAAATAGGCACAGATCACAGGCATTAGATATGAAAAAAACGGGGAATTTTTATATGCTGAAATCAACCATAAAGTGAACATTTACTGATAACCCAGGGGTTGTGTTATTGTTTTGTCTAAGTGAAAGTAACAGAATATTCAAAGATATCTGGGAAGATGCTGAACATGCAAATGGATTTCAATGAAAAATAAGTTATTTAGCTTAGGCTCTAGTTTACTAGATATGTTATAAATGAATTAAAGAAATGTACTGATCTGGAAACAGGCCTCAAATCAAATATTCATCTGGTGTACCTTACTTAATTCAACTCCAATGAATTTGAATGATTTTTAGTAAGTAATGTTAGAAAAGTCCTTTGAGATTCTTGAGTGGTCTATGAATTTGCTTTATCAATTCCCAGAGCACTGCTTGGCTTGCTGGATCCCAAAAGAAAATCCCATTTATGAGCATGTTCTCAGTTAACTGTCTTTCAATTATGGTGTCATACTTTATTAATCTTACTGAGACAAGTCTGTCTAGCAACACTGCACTCTGGCTGGCCTCCTTTTTTAACAACAAATGAGGAAAAAATGAGACTCAGTACACCTATTTTGTGACACTGGTTCATTTTAAATGTGACTACTTCCTTCCTTTGGTACTTTTTTTTATTGACCATTTACTCATTCTGTTTACTTTTGTTTCTGAACATTTCAATTGGAATAAATTATTCTATCTCATTTTTTCCATCAGAATGAGGCTACTTTTAAAAGTACTGTCCTGACACATACAATCACACTGAATCACCCTTAACTGAACATATAATTTTTTAAGATGTACTTTTGGAAAATATTTTTTAGATCATTTTAAGTTTTAATTGTCAGTATATCATACATTTGGCAGATAATCACTCTAACTTTTCAAACATCATTATAGGAACAAGTTAACTACAAGACTTATTTTTTCCCAATGTATAAAGTCATCAGAAGCTGCAAATTAAATACAAAATGTACCAAATTAAAATTATTTCTGAAGACTGTCAGATTAGTTAAAGTAATTATGACAAAAAGATAAGAACTGTGAACTTACATACACTGCTACAATAATTTTAAAATTACACTTACTTATGACCCAAGTGTTTGAGAAAATATCCAAGGACTTTCAAAGCTTGCACCCATATACTCTCACTTTTGGAAGCCAAGAGTTTATAAATTACTCTAAAAAAGAAAAACAGATTCAACACTTTGAACATCACACCTACAACTTTTTTCCACTGAACAGTAGTATTTTATAATGAGGTTATAAAATAATAATAAACTCAATCATTTACACTAAATGAAAGGATATACAGAAAACACCAGGCACAGCATAAGCATTTGGTTATGAATTCTTTAGGTCAGAGGTATGGTGTCTTGTCATTCAGTTCAATGCTTCATAACAGAAAGCAAAAACTTTCCTAACGCTAAAGTCCTGGAAAAATAAAACCAAAGACAGGTTGAGCAGTTGTAGCTCAAGACAAAGGGAAAAAATTGGAACACAGTCATACATCAGAGTTTCATGTATTATCTGGATGCTACAGAAAACAAAATGTAACTTGTTTGCTTGTTTTGCTATTTCTACTATAGAACTATAAACAGAAAAAAATGTCCTGTGAGTACAATCAGTCTTCATGGCACTTTTGTTTCAACTTGCACTGCCATTTCAATTAAATAATTTTAAATACAAGTAGTTGCATGAAGTTCTACACATTTTACAGAAAGCATAGCTTGAATTTATCAATAATAAACATTTTTTAAATTGTATTTTCTCTTTTGTTTTCAAAAGAACTTTCACAGCAACGCAAAATTAAAATCTATAGCAAACATCAAATTATTAACAATAAACACTGAAAAAAATGCATTATTGAAGTGGGTATAATAAAACACCAAAAATCCAGCTTCCCTGGTAATTATCAGTTACTAAGTCTATGAACAATCACATAAACATATAATTTCCACAGATGCTTTTTTTTTTTTTTTTAATATTTTCAGAGACAATTTACGAGTTAAAACATGATTTCTCTCATCTTCCTCTTCTCCTCCCCAAATTATGCAGAGCATTTGAAGACAGAATATTCAAAATAATTCTAAGATAGATACTTGGTTTTTTGATGCTTCATGTTAGTTACATATTCTATTTGAGATTGAGAAGCAAGTACAGCAGTTCATTTACCTTCAAATATGATAGGATAACCTCAAGTGGAAAATTTTTGCCTTGGAGATATCAAAATAGTCTATTTCTGAAGTAATAGTCTAAATTACTAAAATTCTTGAAAGATCAGCATGTGTGATGTTGTGAAAAAGAAGGAACCTGGGGAGTGATGATACTGGAACATCTTTTAAAATATTTTCTCACTTCACTGTCTTACCGTATCCCATTTCTCTGATCAAAGGCAGGTATCATGGATGCTGGATGTTCAGACATTAGTGCCACCAGCAGCTGCAGCACATCATGAATATTTTCATCCTGTATGACAAGCACAAATGTTATTCTACAAACTAACCTCAATAGCAGGCTTCTCATAGACAGTACAGTTGATTACAGTAAAAGATAGATAATTACAGAAATGTACCTCATGCATGGTTAGCAAGTAATTTAATATACTCTGCAGTTCATCTTCTTTCACACCTCGATCCTGAAAAGAAGAAATGGGTATTTTTTTTAAGAGAAAACTCATTCTTTAATGCTTGGCCTAAGAAAAACTTGGACTGAGCCAAATAATCCTGCAAAATTACTATTTAAATTCAAAGAACTACTTTTTTTCATTCCCTTTCTTTTCCTTATCACACTGGCAGTACAAAATGGCCTGAAGGAAGCCTTCCATTCTTGCTAGAAACAACTCTTATAGGATGGGCCCTCATATGCTATCAACTATTGTTGTCACTCCTCTGAGTCCTTACATATAACCAGAAAAAAATTATAAGAATAAGCAAGGGCAGAAAATACCATTATCCAAACTCAGCTCAAATGGCAGATTAGAACTCAAAGACCATTTTTACAGAGAGAAAGAGACAGAAAGAGCCCTGAACTGTTTCAAGCAGTGGTAGGACCAAAAAAACAATAAAGCAGAAACTAACTTAACAACTTCCACAGCCTTTTCCTTTGATCTTTCTAATATCAATCTATTTCCACATAAAAAATGAGCTCAAGTACCTAAACAGTTCTGAAGTATTACATATTACTTCTGGAAGTATTTTTA
>VXAB01012334.1:0-15596 GCA_013399175.1 Odontophorus gujanensis
GTGGGGTGCTCAGAGCTGGGAGAAAGGTGGAAGAAAAAAGGAACGGGAGTGATGGGGCCCCCACTCACTCATGACCCTGAGCTCGGTCCCGCACAGGTACGGCTGCCTGCCCTCCTCCGTGAGGTTCTTGCTGTCGCACACGTAGATGCCGTTGTCCTCGAAGGCGACGCTGAGGATGGTGAAGTTGACGCTGCCGTCCGTCGTTTCGATGCTGAAGCGCTCGGAGCTGTGGTTCAGAGCGTGGAATTGCTCCCCGTGCGCCGCCGCTCGGTACCACTGCACGGCGGCGGGACGGCGCGTGTAGCACACGAAGTGCACGGGGACGTTCCTCTTGGCGGCCACGTAGCGTGGGTGCTGCCGCGCCGGGGAGCACTCGCTGCCTGCGGGGGACACGGGTGGGCACGGCGAGCCGGCGGGATGGGGGGGAGGACTCCCGGTTTTCTATGGGAATGATTTCAACGGGACGGATCCTTGGGGCTCCCGCCCGTCCCCGTCTGCGTGCTCCCAAATCACAGCCCAGTTATGGGAGGGGTCTGCAGATGTGGGGCTGGGGGTGTGCTATGGGGGAGGGCACCGGTCAGGGGAGGGCGTTGGGGCACCCGGGGGGCGGCCCCACAGATGGCACAGGGATCGCAGGGAAGAGCCCGAAGGGTTGGAGGTGTTACCTGTGCTGTTACTGGTGCTGTTCCCGTCTGTTGGGATCCCACCTGCGGGACAGGGAAAGGGGCCTGAGTGGGACAAGGGCCCGTGGAGGACAAACCCGTGTAGGACAAATTCATGTGGGAAAAGCCTACGTAGAACAAACCCACGTAGGACAAGTTCTTGTAGGACAAACCCATGTAGGACAGATCCTTGTAGGACAAATTCATGTGGACAAACCCAAGCAGTACAAACCTGTTCAGGATGACCCTGTGTAGGACGAGTCCATGTGGACAAAAACCATGTCCAAACCCACATAGGACAAACCCATATAGGACAAACCCATGTGGACAAGAACTTGGAGGACAAAATCATGTAGGGCAAACCCGTGCAAGACAAACACAGTTAGGACAAGACCTTGCAGGACAAACCCATATAGGACAAACCCAGGTGGAGGAGCCTACATAGTATGAAGACTTGTAGGACAAACCAAACTCATGTAGGACAAACCCGTGTAGGACAAGTCCACGTATGACAAACCCGCGTGACCAAACACACGTAAAAACCCCAGATGGGTGGGATGACGCGTACGGTGCGTGCCCACCCCACACGGGATGCTTGGGAGCATCAGCCGGGACATGCGGGTACAAACCCTTCCCCGTCCGCCCCACGCCCCGAATTTCTGCTTGTAGAGGTGGGGACCCCCGGCCCCCCGGGCGCCCCGCTTCCTCTCGCTGCAGCTGTGCAGGAAGCACGGCTCTGTTTACCGCACCGCTTCAGTGCGCAGCTCCGTGTGCACCAAACCCCACTGATCCCTCCCTGTGCCCCCCATAGGGCCTCCAAAGCCAAAGTCCCCATTGCAGGGGGTCCCCCCAAAGCCACCCCAAGAGCCGTAGCGAGGCCCGGTGACCCACAGTCCACGCGGGGCTCAGGTGGGCGCGCAGCAGGGGACCTCTGGGGGAAAGACCCTCAGCCTGAAGGTGGGGTGCGAGCTGTGCGGGGTCTGGGGGTTCCCTGCGCTGAGCGAGAGGGGGAGGGGACAGGAGCCACATCCCGGGTTGGAACGTGGATTTTGCGGGGAGGGGAACCCCAAAAGGTTCCACCCCCAAACCCTTTGCTCCCATTTCTCCTCCTCTGTGTTCAAGCCCATGGAGCAGAGGGAGCTGTGTTGGTCCGATTCCCCCCACCCTCCGCTCCCCGAAGGTCATCGGTGCTGAAAAAAAACCCCATTTTTTCCAAAGTCTCCGCTGCTCCCAGCTGCCCCCCAGCTCCCGCCCCCACCCCTCCGTGGACACCTTGACGAGATTGGAAACGGCTCCGTCCGGATGTGGTGGGCCGGGCGGGATCCCACGGCACGCCGAGCGCGGCAGGGACGCGTGGCACCGTGTGCTCCCCCCCACGGACACGACGCTGTGCACCGCAGAGCCCACGCTGCTGCTGCCTACCTGCAGCCACAGCCAGCAGCCACAGCTCGGCCTGCAGCACCCACAGCCTCCTGCAGAAGCCCCCCATCTCCTCAGCGCGGGCGGTGGGGCAGCATCCAGGTGCCGACCTTCGCTCCGAGATCCGCACCCAAAAATGGCGCGGCGCTGCGCTACGCGGACGCTGCCGTTCCTGCTCATGTAAATGGGCCGAGTGGGGACTTTCCTGGGGGGGCGGATTTGAATGTGACGCGGGTGATGGGTGGGACGTCCCCGCGCTTGGCAGTGCCAACCCGGGGTTTGCAAAGCTGTGCGGGGACTGTGCCGGCGCTGGGATTTAGGCAGGATTTGGGATCGGGATGGCCAGGGAGGTGGGGGTGTCCCTGGAGGTGTTCCTGAGCTGTGGAGATGTGGCACTGTGGGACACGGTGGGGTTGGACTTGGAGGTCTTGGAGGTCTTCTCCAGTCCATATGATCCTACACGTGGACGTGGTGGGGTCGGGGTGGGGTTGGATTGGGGATCTTCTCCATCCTGAATGGTTCTACACGTGGACATAGTGGGGTTGGGGAGGGGTGGGACTCAGAGGTCTCGGAGGTCTTCTCCAACCTGAATGATCCTACACGTGGCCATGGTGGGGTTGGGGTGGGGTTGCAGTTGGAGGTCTTGGAGGTCTTCTCCATCCTGAATGGTTCTACACGTGGCCACGGTGGGTTGGGGTTGGACTTGGTGACCATGGAGGTCTCTTCCAACCTTCACAATTGTGGGGTGGTATTTAGGGGTGCGGTTCAGCGGGTGGGGATGGGTCGGTGTTTGGTGATATCAGAGTCCTTCCCAGCCCTCGTGATTCTGTGATGGCGGCGTTCTATGGGTGCACGCAGTGGGGGTGGGCTTGGCGGTCTCGGAGGTCCTTTCCAGTTGTAATGGTTCTACCACTGCCCCCCAGGGCTGTGCCCCTCCCCCGTTGGCTCTGACTCAGCCCCACGGTTCCCCATTGCTGTGCCACGCTGCATCTCCGAGTGTTGTGCTCTGTGGGTGAGCACTGGGCCGTAACTCCCTACGAAAAACACCTCGGGGTGCTTCTGCCAACCAGGCTGGTCCCTAGAGCCCAGCTCTGCCCCCTGGGGACCCCCCAAAACCCCCACCTCGCGCGGATCGTTTCCTTTCTGAGCAGCGGGTGCTGCTGGGAGCCAGGCGGATTGCCAGGGGGCAGAAATGAAGCTTTCCTGAGCAGCTGGCCTCCGGAGGAGGGACAGAGATGATGGGAGAGGCGCCTTCCCAAAAACGGAGCAGCACGGCTGTGCCGTTCACCTTCAGCACTTGCTGCAAAACAACAGGCCAGCCAGGCCACGGGGTCGCAGCGGGACAGAAGCGGTGGAGATGTCCCCAGGGTGGGACGAGCTGCGCTGTGAGTGGGGCAGAGCCGCTTCCCGGCAGCTGCACCCGTACCCATCCCATTCCTGTTCATGGTGGCGTGGGTTCCATCGCTGTCCTCCCCGTCAGTGCAGGGGGACCGGGCTGCTGGCTCGTGCCACCGCTCCCTCTGCCTGCGTGGGGGTCCCCGGTTGGGTGGCACTGACCCCCGAGCTGTTCCAGCAAGCAGAAAGCAGCGCTGAGGACGTGCCGCGGTCTGCGGGGACGTCGGCAGGTCCTGGAGGTGGTTCAGCCTTCGGCCTCGCATCGGTGTAGGGGTATCCATCACCTCCTCCCCGGGACGCCGTGCAGCCGCTGGGGGAGGCTTGGCCCCACCCACAGATCCCAGGACAGAACAATTCGAGGTGGTCTCCATCTCCCCTTCGCCAACGCGGCTCCGTGTCTGAGCACACGGCAGCATCTCCTGCAGCCCCCGTAGGGCTGGGAGGAGGCACCCAGCAGAACCACGGTCCGGTCCACGATCTGCTCTGGGGGTGCTGGGGGAGTTTCAGCCCAGAGGTGTTGGACAGCGCCCTATTGGGGTCCAGGCATGTCCTGAGGGTCCCCAAATACCCCTTCTCCTTGGCTGGACCGACAGCTGCGCCTCCTATAGCACCTATAGGGCTGCAGAAGGCACCCAGCAGCCCATGGTTCCATCTGTGAGCTGCTCTGGGGGTGCTGGGGGGGGCTCAGCCCAGAGGTTCAGCACAGCGCCCTATTGGGGTCCAGACCCATCCCAGGAGGTCCCCAGAGCCCCGGCAGAGGGAGGGGTGTTTATGGTGGGGGAGGTGATTTCCCCCTCCCAGTGGTACGGTAAATTCTTCCTCCCCTAACGCACACCAACGCGCTCGGTATCGTAATAGGAGACCCTTCATGGTTGTTTATTTTAAGAAATGTACAAAGAAAAATGGCTTTAGCTCACACAGACTCTGCTCTTCGGCATTTTCCCGTCACTGACGACACGTACGTACAAGCAGCATTCACTGTGAACCTCAACCCGGGCTGGAAAGCACCCGGCCGAACGCATGGGGACCCACCGAGCTCTATGGGGTGCCACAGGGCACCCACAACGGCTGGGAGCCAAAACCAGCCCGAGGGAGAAGAAAGAATAATAACAATATTAATAATTATTAATAATAAAAAACAGGAAAGAAAAAAGGAAAAAGAAAAAAAAAATAAGACAGACCCTTTGGCTTCACGCAGCAGCCCTTTGTTTGAAGTGGAAGAGGTTTTGGTTCGTGGTTGTTTTGATCTCAAGATTTATGGGGCCCCATTGGAGCAACTCAACGCAAACACCATTCCCCGGCGCCTCGTTCACTAACGCTAATTTCCACTCAGAGTGGTTTCGTTATGGGGAATTCCCAGAGGAGACCACCTCTGCCCGTGTCCCTCTGTCACAACCTCTGGATGGAACGGGAGAAACAAGAGCAGTGTGAATGGAAATGGCGCTTCTGTTCGCGCCGTGGACGATTGACGATGTCGATGCATATTCTGAGACCTTTAACAGCCGATTTTTAACCCTGAGGACGCTTCGTTTGGGCGATGCACACCACTGCTTAAGACATCATTGCACTTGGTGTGCAATAAAACAAATCCGTGGAGCTTATTAAGACCCCAAAGAGCGGCGCGGCTTTAAGACTTCGGTGATTTTTCCCGTTGGCACAAACGTTTCTGTAATCGTTCTTGATGGTATTTCACTGCGCTCATCCTTCACCCGCTGCCCTCTGGGGGAGGAACACAAGGAACTGTGAAACGAAATTAACCAACAATTATCTGAAGTGAGAGGACGGCCGTACTCATTTGTTAATGTCTAAAAAGCGTCGTTACCGCGATTTGATCGCTTCGAAACCCAAATGTTTCGCCACCAATGGAGGGATTTCAATTTCCGATCACGTAAGATGAATGTCCGACTCTCTGCGAGCGCAGTGAGCTACAAAAAAGGATCGGGAGGAGATCCCGCTCGGAAGGCGAAGGTGTCAGCTCAAAGCATCCGAAACCAGCTCAACATCTAAGGCCTATCGATCTGAACGTGGAAGGTGTCTTGAGGAGGAGATGCAAACAGAGTCTTTCCAGGTGCCAGGAAACGGCGTCGCTCTGTTATACCAAGGACTCCTTCACGCCGCGCTGCCCGCCCGGTGCCGCGGCTTCAACGGGAGCACTTTGAGTCTCTGAGCTCGGGACGGGTGCGAGATCAATCGCAGCGCCCATCCCCGCATCGGTCCCACTGTTCCCATATATCTCGTGCATTTTGGTGGCGATCAGACCTTCCTTCTCGGGGGCGTCCCCGAGCAGCGCCTCCTCGTCCTTGCTGTGCCGGTACATGTAGGACGCCTGCTTGACCGAGCGCCTCAGCAGGTACCGCCGGAACGCCCGCTGGATTTTCGTCGCGCACACCTCCTCGTGTTTCCTCTTCAGAGTGGTGGTGATGGGTTCATAGGAGACCTTTGAGGGGTTGGCGGCCATGAACTTCTCCTCCATGGTGTCCTTCAAGGCGTCCATCTCTCCGGAGTCCCCCAACACTTCCTTGGTCAGGGCAAAGAGGATGTCCAGGCAGTGGATTTTGTCCCCGGCGACCATCGGTAGATCCATGGTGATCAGCTTGATCTTGTTCGGCTTGGGAATTTTGAGCGGCTCCTGGAGGGTGTCCACAAAGTCAGACAAAGTGCTGTACGCGATGAACTGCGTGGCATCGGGGTCAAACTTCTCCCAGATTTCATAGAACATCTCAAAATCGTCTTCGCAGAGGGGCTCGCTGCTCTCCTCCGTGGCCACGTTGAAGTTCTCCAGGATGATGGCGATGTACATGTTGACCACGATGAGGAAGGAGATGATGATGTAGCTGCAGAAGAAGAAGATGCCGATGGAGGGATTGCCGCAGTTGCCCTTTATGGAGCTGCCGGGGTTCTCCAGGTCGGGGTCGCAGTCAGGGGGACCGCTGTTTAGGATCGGGTTGAGCAGCCCATCCCACCCCGCTGACGTGGTGATCTGGAAGAGGCAGATGATGCTGTTCCCGAAGGTCTCAAAGTTGAAGATGTCATCGATCCCCGCCTCCTTCTTCACGTAGGCGAAGTTGGACATCCCGAAGATGGAGTAGATGAACATGACGAGGAAGAGCAGGAGGCCGATGTTGAACAGGGCGGGGAGGGACATCATGAGAGCAAAGAGCAGCGTCCGGATGCCTTTAGCTCCGCGGATCAGCCGAAGGACGCGGCCGATTCTCGCCAGCCTGATGACCCTGAAGAGCGTGGGTGACACAAAGTACTTCTCTATGATGTCTGAGAGGACAATACCTACGGAAGGACAAAAAAGAGGTGAATTCAGCGTGCTCTGCACGTGAGGCAGGGAGGTGAGGTGGTGCGGGGTGACCTCGCATCCTTCTTGTCCCAGGCTCTCACTGACTTCTCCCTGCCCACACCACTTCTGTTCTCCATTATCCAGAAGAGTGCCCAATGATTACCTGCGATGGAGAGGATGACCACCACGAAGTCAAAGATGTTCCAGCCAATGGTGAAGTAGTAGTAGCGCAAGGCGAACATCTTTAGCACACACTCTCCAGTGAAGATGACGATGAAGACCAGGTTGATTTTGTAGAGGATGTCTGTTTTGATCTCGCTTTGATCGTCTGTTTCGACCATCATGGTCACCATGTTAAGACAAATCAGGATCATGATGGTTATGTCAAACACTTGCTTGGTAACAAAGTCAAACACCATCCCTTGGAACTTGTTCTGCCACGGGGGTGGTGGTGGAGAGCCGGACGTGACGTGGGAGCATGGGACACACACACACAAAACAAAGACACAACAGAAAGAGAAGGAACCAGATTTAGGAGCGTGCAGGAAGCTGTGGGAGGACGATACCCAGCACCTGGAACCATGACGGGCAGGAGGGGTGGACGCAGGAGGAAACTGTTTCCCAAGCAAATCCAAACTCAATGGGAAAATACCTCACTTGAGCTGGGAAAGCCCAGACCACAGCTGTGTGTGTACTGGGTGGACCAGTTTCCCCTCTAGAAGCAACGGAAGCTGAGGTTTCCCCGAGTCTGAGTCCTCTTGAAGAGAGGAGATAGGAGAAAATCCTCAGCCCCTACAAAAGCGATCCCCCCTCACCCTGCAGACCCAGGGCTGGAGAACAGATCCCAGTGATGTCTTCTGATCCTCAACTCTTAGCAAGGGCAAGGAGCCCAGAAATGGCTCTTTGTGCCAGAAGAGCTCATCCCCAAACCCTCCCTGCTCACGCTGGGACAGCTGGAGGCACCGCGTGCCGTGGGGATTACCCCGACGTACCGAGGGTCTGGGGATGGGCTTCTGGGGTTTCTTAGAGCCGAGCTTCTTCATGGCGTTATAGTATTTCTTCTGCTCTTCCGTCATGAAGATGTCTTTGCCTCCAAAGTATAAAGGGAATCGCCACTGTTAGCCTTAGGAACTCACCTCTTCCCCCCGAACAACACTCCACATCTCACACCCTCCACCCGTCCATTTGTCCCATGCTCTTTCCTTCTTTGTTCCATCTTTCCCCGATGTGTGGAGAAAGGACGAGGAAGGGTCACAGTGGGAAAAGGAAAGGTCGTGCTGCTCCCCTCTGTCCCGGACCAGACACAGAAAATACTTATCTTTTTCTTCTGCTGGTTGAAGTTGTCAATGATGACACCGATGAAGAGGTTGAGGGTGAAGAAGGCTCCAAAGATGATGAAGATGACGAAGTAGATGTACATGTAGAGGTTGATCTCGTACATTGGCTGCTCTTCAATCTGGATCGGGAGAGATGGGAAATGTGACCCCAGCTGTCCAGGTGTGTCCGCCAGCCCCCAAACAAGGGGTCCCCATCTCCAGACAAAGCTGGGCTGGGTGATACAAAACCTTTGGCAGACGTGGGGTGGGTTGAGAGGTCCCCATGGGAGCAGAGCCCACGCGGGCAGTGGGACAGGGGTACCCACAGCCTGCACTGTGCTCCTATGACTCTATGCTCACAGGGCTTGGGAATAGCGAGATGCCCGAGGCATCGTTTAGTTCTGCTCCATTATTTCAGCTGGAGCATCCCAAGGTGCCACAATTCCCAGTTTTGAGGGCAGCTCTTGGCAGGGGACAGCACTTTTTCTGCCCTTTCTGCCCGGGTGCTCAGCAGCTGCAGATAGGGAGAGCAGAACAGCTGCCTCTAAAGCTAAAAGAAAGGCAACAGAAGCAACGAGATCAGGGCGTGTGGGGCACGGGCAAATCTGTGCTCATGTAGAGGGGGAAGACCCTTCATCCCGTGGTCATGGTCTGGGACAGGGACATATTTTGGGATGGATCAGCTGGGTGGAACTAGCCTGGTGCTTGGGATGTCCCTCACCTCACGTGAGTCCACAGCGGCGTACATGATGTCCATCCAACCCTTGAAGGTCGCCTGTGGGGACGGGAGAGGAGAGCAAGCTTAGCAGTGCAGGGCTGAGAAGGGAGCGGAAGGCAATGGGGACACATTTGGGGTTCAGGTTGGGGTTCAGACAGTGGGGGGAAATTTTTCATGGAGAGGATAGCAAGGTGCTGGAACGGGCTGCCCAGGGAAGCTGTGAGTGTCCCATCCCTGGAGGTGTTCAGGGCCAGGTTGGACAATCTGGGCAACCTGATCTGGCAACCCAGCTTGAGGCAGTGGGGTTGGAACTGGATGACCTTTGAGGTCCCTCCAAGCCCAACCATACTCCCTTCCAACCCAGTCATCTTCCTCCCAGCCCAGTCATCTTCCTCCCAACCCAGTCATTCTATGATTCTATGATTCTGTCCCAGTGAGGTGGGGGCGTATCGTGTCTTTCATGGGCTCCTGCAGCTGATTTGTTAAGCAAAAACCCCAAACATCCTATTTCCTGAGTCTGAGGAAACAAGAAGCCTTGAAGAGGAAGCTGAGTTCATAGCTGGTTGAGCAGTTTGGGTTTTGCTTCGGTTCTGCAACTGCTGGTTCCCCTGGATCCAGTGGAAGTAACCCAACAACAAAGCCCACACCTATTTTTTATGAACACCATGGTGAGCAGTTCCCCTTCTGCTCGCCTCGCTCAGCTGTGCTGAGTTCGATGGAAGCACAGCTGCATTCACCCACGGCCGACACTCGCATGCTCTTTTTTCCACTCGTCATCTTCCCCAGGCCAAACTCCTGCAGCCTATGACTGCAGCAGACCCCACTCTAGCAAGAGCATCTCCATGCAGGGAGGCTGCAAGGTGGGGATGGATGTCTGGATCTTGGGAAGACTGAGAGACAGGTGGAGCAAATGGGAAGCCCAGCGGCTCTATGCCCCTGGGTCATATTTTCTCTCCAGATTGCGGTGCTTAAAACTCTTTCTCCTTCTTGCTCCTGCGTGCCGTGCTGTGGAGGACTTCCCACAGCTCCAACCTTGGTGCTCTGCGTACTCATCCACAGCAGTTCCCTCACGGCACTTCATCCTCCCCTCCCATCTTCTATCTTGCCCTTTTCCTCCTCGAGCTTGCAGAGTTTTGGGGTTCAATTCAATCTTGGAGCTGGGCAGCGGCCAAGAGCTGTGGTCGGAGCTTCAGAGGTGCGCCTCATTTTAGCCTTGATGCTGTTCATCCTACGCTATGACGATGATGATGGATGACCCCACACTATGACGATGATGATGGATGACCCTATGCTGTGATGATGATGATGGATGACCCCACACTATGACGATGATGATGGATGACCCTACACTATGATGATGATGAAGGATGACCCCACACTATGACAATGATGATGGACGACCCTATGCTGTGATGATGATGATGACCCCATTCCATGATGATGGACGACCCTACGCTGTGACGATGTGCTGTGATCAGTACGTACCACCTGCAGCAAGGACAGGTATCCCAAGCCCACGTTGTCGAAGTTGACTTTGACGTTGACCCATCGGACCTCGTTGGTGGGGAGGAGGGCCATGCAGTCGCTCTTATTGTTCACCACGTTGATGTCGAAGAGGTCCCCCGTGGTGGTGTTGACGCATCGGTAGTACTTCCCCGCGAAGAGGTTCACCCCCATGATGCTGAATATCAGCCAGAAGATGAGGCAGACCAGCAGGACGTTCATGATGGAGGGGATGGCGCCCAGCAAGGCGTTCACCACCACCTACAAGGAGAGGCAGCCATAGAACCACAAAACATCCTGAGCTGGGTCATCGAGCCCGAGTCCTGGCTCCACACTACACCACCCAAACCCAAACGCTTTCCTTCGGCCGTGTTCAATCCCACTGATCTGGAGGCCTCAGGAAACCACACGGGAGGGGTTCCCAGTGGAGGTCTCTGCACCTACCCTCATGCCTTCAAATCTGGACAGGGCGCGCAGAGGTCTCAGTGCTCTCAGTGTCCGCAGAGACTTGATGGCTCCCAGCTCGGAGTATCCCAACCAGTTCGCTGTCAGGCTGACGAGGGAGACCTGCAAGGAGCAGCCCGAGGATTAGCAGCATCTCAGGTGGGAAAAAGCAGAAGGTCTGAGCCGCGTCCCGGCACCTCCTGCCCTTCTGTCTGCCCAGCACGTGGTGTTGTGTCGTTTTGGGAGGCAGGGACTGGTTTCGAGTCTTTGGGTGACGGGGCTGCCCCCAGGATGTCCCTTTCTTTTTGGGTAGGAGGGTGGAAAGGATGCGAAACACGGAAATACTGTGCAGGTAAATGTTTGCTCTGTGGCAGACCCCGTGTCCCCTCACAGCTCTGCTGGGGCCTAGTACAGCACGGGGAGCTCGGTGCGTGCACGAAGCGCCAAAAACCTGGAAAAGGAGTGGTCCTTTGTCCCTTCCTCCCAACCACTGTGGGTTTAAACCACTGTCTGAGCCCTCACCCCCATACAAGCAAGGGTTGGTCAGCAACGACCAACTACGAGCCCCGAAATCTCTAAGGATGGCACAGTAGGTTCACGCTCAGCACCACTTACATCAACGATGAGGAAATCCAGCCAGCACCACGCGTTGGTGAAGTACACCTTGAAGCCATAGGCCACCCACTTGAGCAACATCTCAAGGACGAAGATGTAGGAGAAGACCTTATCGGCGTACTCCAGGATGGTGCGGATCACCTTCCGCTGCTCTATGTAGATGTCCTCGAAAGCCTGGAAGAGGCGCGGAGCTTCACCACAGCCGTTCTTCCATTAGACCCCACGCACGGTGTCACGGTTTTATGATTTTTGTTATTGATATTCCACATCACAGCATGGCTTGGTGCACAACCACAGCTGCAGCATCCCTACTTTTTTTGGGGTAGCTCGAAAAGCGGAGGTTGGGGAGGGTTGTAGGAAGCTCTACCAAAGCAGGGCTCCTGGAGGATGCTCAGACCCCCTTGCATCGGGCAGGCGTGGCCCAAAAGGAGTTTTGACTAAAACATCTGGCCTGCCGCTGCTGGAGAGCAAAGGGGATGGGGGAAATGGAGGGACGGGACCTACCAGAGCCCCGCTGCTGAGGAGGATCATGAAGACGATGAAGGTCTCGAACCAGTCGTGCTCCACGATGCGGAAGCAGGTTTTCCGGATGTTCCACCAGATCTTCCCTCTGTCGCTGGTGATGTCCACGCGGAGACAGGGAAACCTCTTGACGCAGCCTGGGGGTGGGGACGCAGAGCCTGGGTTACCTCCCCACCACTGCGTGCGCTTTTTGGCCTCTGAACCCCATTTGGGAATGTCCACTCCCGGGAACCGTCTCCGTGGAAATGGGAGGATTGGGAGTTCCAGGACACCCCTCCCCAGGGTGCTCACGGCTCTCACCTTCGGTGAAACACTCCTCGGGCTCATTGCTCTCCTCGGCCTCTTCGGCCACCTCCTCCTCCTCGGGCAGCGGTGGTTTGTAGTCCACGGTGCTGCACAGGGACGAGGCGTTGTCGCTGGAAAGGGGGTTCTGCAACAGGAGAGCGGGATTCAGGACGGCGGCAATACAGGGCTGGGGGATGCCCTGAATTAGGGACAAACTTTTTGTAGGGGATGGCCAGGAATGGCTTTGCCCTTTCCTCCCAAAGGAGTGAACCCCACGGAGAGGCCCCACCAAGACTCTCCCAGTGGAAAGAACAGACCTAATGGGTCCTCTGGCATGGGAACAGCCACACCATGCCCTGTGTTGGCCACTGGATTTTTTGTTTTCTGACCGCCTCCAGCCATCGCAGCGTGCTGGCAGTGCAGGCATCAGCCCTTCTCCCGGTGGGGGCAAAACACACAAGAAATTAGAAAGCTGAGGGAATGTGGGATTTTTAAGGAGATACTGCCAGCAGTTCATCCTCGGGTGTCTCTGATTCCATTTCTACACATTCTATCGTGGCAATATCCCTACAGCTCTTGGCTGGTTCCCAAAGCCACAGGTCGCTGCTTGCAGTAGATTTAAATCCAGCATAAAGAGGAAGGAGTTATCTGCCGTTGGGGTTTAATGGGAGTAGGATGGAGCTGCCATCTGACGTTGGGGTTTTATGACGGGCTGATCCACCCAAGTGTCGGTGCGACGGCAGGAGCCCTGCGCAAAGGGTTGGGAGCCCTTTGCTTGGAGGCTGCTTGCAATCCCTTTCCTACGAAATCAGCCCCAAGAAAAGCCATTGGATAACGAGGGCTGCAAACCTCGGGGCATCACCGATACGTGGAGCTGGACAACCTTAGCTTTACCTCTGGGTTCAGAGGAGCTACCGCTCCCGTCCTTCCTCTCATCCCATCATCGCCCACACTGCGTTGCTCTCCACCTCTACGTGCCCTAACGAACGCTCTTCCGATCACCCTATGGGATAATTAGACCCACAGAAGCCCGGTTGCCCGCCGTGGCTCTCAGCTGGCTCGCAGGGCTCGTAGGCTGAGGTTCACCCAAGTTCAAAACCCGCGTCCCAAATAGCTCTCCCTGCATCGCTCAGCTTGGCTGCCTTCCCAGACACCACTCAGCAAGGCTGGAGGGGCTGATAACGAGAGACAACGCTGGCACGCCCCGGGCACCGCTTTACCTCTTTATAATTATTCTTTTTTTTTTTTTTTCCTGTCTTTTAGAGAAGGAGGAGGAAACCTCCAGACCCCCCCACCCCAAATGAGGGCAACCAGGAGATCTTGGATGGCGTTCTCACAGAGAAGAATGAACGCAGGACGGTGTCAGATCGTGTGGAAGGGGATGATCCTGCCCTGAGGTTGGGGATGAATAAAGGAGGTGCCCCGTCCTCCTGCAGGACAGGGAAGACCCCAGGATGGCAGTGGGGTCATATGTGACAACATCACTGCCTACGACCCCTCGGACCGCAGCATGTCACGGTGTGAAGGCACTGCCTTGGGGACAGCTCCCTGCCGGGTCCCTGGGAGGAGAGGAGGGGCAGGGGGATTAGGAGGGCTCAGCTGGGAGCCAGGAAAGCTGTGACCCCACAGAAGGACGGGTGGAAACCACCTGCCTCCAGGACACACAGCGGGCAGAACCGCCAGGAAGGCGGGGAACGGCGCTGCAAGCCAGGACCCCCACGGCACCCCGTGCCCAGGGCGCGTTTGGTTGTGTGGTCTCTGCTGCTGTTAAAGGGGAGAGCGTTTGTCAGCGTTTTATGAGCAGCCCATCCCCAGAACTCTCCCAGCTTGTCACTGCCACTGCGCTCCCAGCGTGAGACTTTGGCTCCATCTGGAGCTGATCGACGGCATGCGAACTCAGCGAGCAAGCAGCAGACTTCTCGGAGCTGCTATCAATTAGCACCTTGTTTCTAATTACTAGGCCGGCATCTCATGCCGTGGCGGCCAGCCCGTGCCGTCCTGCTGGGAGGATGCTCCTCCGCCCGTTGGCATGCGCCTTGGCCATCGTTCAATGGGATTTTAGCACACAATCCAGCACAGACAATGGGATAAGGAAGGAACTGAGGTCCTTGGGACTGCATGGACGCGTCGTCCCGTGGTGGCTGGGTGGGTGTGTTAGCATCACCCCCCCGCTCTGCCCTCCCGAATATGTGCATCCCCACAGCCCTACAATTCCCTTGGTGGTCCTTGGTGCAATCCCTTTGCTGGCAGCAGCATCCCATCACACCACCATCCTCCTTAGTGTACCTGCTATCGTTTCTCTGCATTTCTCATCTCCTCTCCCTCCCGTTCCCGCAGATCCGTGTCCCACACACCCTGACCCGATGCAGTGGACATCAGCTGTCTCGTCAGCTTTGGGTCCGAAATGCATCGCTTCATGTTCACTCACGCTAAGCCCCTCCATCTGGTCCCCCTCCCTCCCCGATGCTGTTTTGGAGGCATTAGCAGTGGATCCAATGTTAGTGCCATCAGCAGATTTCCTGGCGTCAGGTTCCTCTGGGACATCTTTAACCCCAAAAGGAGCGCACGGAGCCTGCACTGCAGGCATTAGCAATAACCCCATATCCAGACCCAAACCTCTGCTTGGACCCCAATCTCATGCTGGGAAACAGCCATTTTTTTTTGCTGAAACACCCCAAGTTTGGTCCACCTTGAGGAAAAGCTAAAAGTAACCCGAAATGGCACCGTGCAGGGATGAAGCCCCGCCACCCACCTTGGCGTCCTCGGTGTCAGACTGAGTGCTTGTCTCCTCGTAGAGGTCGGACTCCTCGGAGGCGATGGGGACCTGCACGGTCAGGTTGGGGTTGTTGATGAAATTCATGTGGTCCAGCTCGTCCATCAACAAATACTCCTTCCCCGCCACTCCGTCCATGTAATCTGGCTTGGGGTCGGGGCCGCTATCCATGTGGTTCAGCACGGAGTTGTCCCCCTTGCTGGGCTCCTGCTCTTCCTCCGGCGCCACTTTTTTGCCCTTCCACAGCCTTCGGAGCAGCGTGAGGACAGAAGATTTCACGAAGTTGATGCCCCTGGTGATCCGGCCGATGGCGATCTGCAGGTTGTTCATCTCGCCGTCGTCGTCAGAGGCCGCCAGGCTGTCGGCGCTGAAGGAGCTCAGCAGCAAAGCCAAGAACAGATTGAGCACCTGCAGGGGACAAAGCAGACACCCATGGGGACGTCCGCCCCTACAGCCACTGAGAAGATCCCTTCACTGCAGCAACCGAAACTCTTGAGATTTTCCTGTAATTTCAATGCAGTGGGAAGTGAACATCCCACAGGAATTTCTCAAGCCACAGCATTCCTAAACCATGCCTGGAGGTTGTGCTCCTCCGCCCATCTGGTTCTGCAGTACCCTTTGAACCTGAGTATCCCCAAACAAAACCCACGGCAGC
>VXAB01012340.1:1013-20935 GCA_013399175.1 Odontophorus gujanensis
AATATTTACCTCGAGGATGTTCTTTATCCTCAGAAAAGCTACTAGTAATCAGAGCAGAAGGGGAACCTTTTACGGTACCTGTTATAAAGCAGGTGGAAATAGAATCACCTAGCGCCTATGGAATTGGGTCTTTTTTATTGGTACCTGAAGCAGAATATAATTTGCTAGGGTAAGAAATAATTGTGGCGTTAGGAATAAATTTGGAAGTAAAAGATAGAGAATTAACTGTTAAGCTATGTACTCTAACGAAAGAAGATGAGGCTAGAATTAACCCAGAAGTTTGGTATACTCCAGAATCAGTAGGGAAGTTAGATATAGAACCCTTTGAAGTGACTATAAAGGACCCAGGGATCCCAAATAGGATAAAACAATATCCCATTTCACAGGAAGGTAAATTAGGACTACAACCTGAAATTGAGAGATTAATATCTAAAGGGCTATTAGAGTCCTGTATGTCTCCTTATAATACTCCTATACTCCCTGTACAAAAAACTTACTCTTGGCAACGACTGGTGTGTGTCATTCTCTTCACACCTATAACAGTATGACATGGAACTAAATGTAAGTGCACTAGTACAATTAGGAAAACAAACATTTCTTCAGCTATCCAAAGGTACACTTTGATCTTCTTAAAATCTCTAAGCCTAATCCCTGTAGGAGTTTCTACTACATTTACCTGTCTTCTTTTTTTCCTGAGTTAAGGAAAACAAAGAAGAAGAGCTGGTTAGTGCAATTGTAGAGGAAAATCTAGGAGGTAATGTGGATTACCAGGAAAGTGGAGAAATGAATAGTAACAGTTTAGGGCTGTTATCTAATGCATTTCTAGTAGCTCTGAACAAGTGCCTTGTAAAATTGTCACCTGCAAAGCAATTCAGATGCCAGAGGACAGGAGACTCCAGAGGAGATCTCCAGAGTTCTCTAGCCTGACTTCCTGCCTGAAGCTCACCCATAGTGTCTGGTCAGGAGTTCAGAACAATAGTTGTGCGCATAGAACAGCCACCTCATCACAGCACATCACTTGTTTTATTTATTGCATGTTTTTGTGTATCTGGGGATATCTGCATGGAGAAAACCGGTTTGTTTGGTTTGTTTATTTATTTTTTTCCCCTTCATTGGCATTTTTCAGCTGCTTTGACATGTATATGTCAAAATATACATGACTGTGACCAAAGTTGCCTTTGTCCAAACATTTGCAGTAATAATTGATTTACTTGATCCTTAGGCAGACTTATATGGTATAAGATCCAAATAAGCTCTTTCAGTTCAAATGGGAAGGGAAAAGAAACAGTGATGCAGCAGAGGAGCAAAAAACAAAAATAGTTATCTATTTTATGATTACAAAAATTAACAGTTAAAGAGAAGTTCTAATTACTTATTGAGAAATAAGCTCGTATTCTACTGAAACATTTTATTGAAAATATTGTGTTAAAGATAATTTTCACTAAATCTTCATGTATTTCTATTGGAATTTTCTCCCATATCTTTCTTTCTCAAAAGACAAATCTTTCCTTTTCCAAACTGACGCCTAGGAGTAGGTTTCCTTCAGCTGTGCAGAGAAATCATGTGCTGTTTTAGAGGACAAATGCAAATACTGACTACTAGAGAAAGGGCTCTGGTACCCTCCTTGCCAACCAAACCACAGCAAACAGAACTGCCCATCCTGAATAAAAGCCACATCAGTTACATTTTCAAAGCCATTTAATGGCTTCTACAATGTGGAGAAAGGGGTACCTGGCAATGAAGTAACTGCAACAAATGGCATTATACTTATTACTTCTTCATGCCAGCTTTGATGCATCAGCATTGATGATCCTCCAGACAGATAGCCTGTACATGAGATGAGTGTATTCTATAAAGCAGATTGCCTGTTACACATTCCTACACAGAGAATTTAAGTTAAAATTTCTGAAAACATATGCCTAGCAACTCTTGCTTTAATATGGAGACAGTAACAACCAAAGCAATGAAAACACCAGCACTGAGTCTTGTATCAACCACCAGCCTACAGACTCTCCAAGGATCATAAACATGCACCAATACCACGGTTTCTATGATGTGCCAGAGCCCTTCCCATTGCTATTGTCAACAGGTGAAAGATATACTCAGTTTGTGGTACTGCAGACATACCCAAGTAGTACCGGGATTAGTGTAATGTCCCAAAATAAATTCTCATCATTATAGAGGTTATAACTAAGATATCTATCTTAGTGTCTATAGAGAGCACTATCTCCCTGGCAAGCACACTGTGCCACATCACACTGGGTGCATGCTAGCACTAAAGCATTGTGTTCTGTTCTGGTAACACACAAAACCTACAGTTGTGTAAAGTCTGAGAGTAAAGGGATGTAAAGTGAAGGAAGAAGGCTTTTTGATTCCTCTCCTCTGCTGAAGACACATCCAAGAAAAACAAGTAACAAAAAAGGAGTAGGTATCACTGATGAGTCTATTACTAATTCTCATTCCATGAGGTAGCAATTGAGCATGCAGACCTGCACCATGATCTATTTCATAATCAGCTGTGTGCACTGCAGCACTGTGCTGCCTTTTAACGCATCCCCATGCATTTCTGCAGGCCTTAGTACAGCTTCCTTATCTTTTACAGAGACTTGCAACTTCAAAAAAACACATAAAATGAAAGAGTGATGGTTTTACAGTATTTTCAGCCTTGATTTAAGTTCAGTAACTGTCACAGAAATAGTTCCCAAGAAATGATCATGTGTGACAGCTTCCGTATTTGTTAGACTTCAGTGTTCTTTCATATCTAATTTGCTCAGTTTAAAAGCTAGAAGACGCATTTTCCTGCTGCCAGACAGCAAGCTCAGCCAACAAACTGAAAAATCAAGCTGAGATCTTTTTGTCTCTTAAGTTGTCTGCCACTACAAATACTTGGCAGCTTGAACTCAGCTGACAGTTTGGCTGATGATGTGTAAGGCTGGCTTATTAGTCTATTCTTCTGGTGATTTCTTTTTCTTTTTTTTCTTTTTCTTTTTTTTTAATAGAAAGCTGAAGAGATTGGCAGATATGAAAATGCAGTTTTTCTTCTATCTATTCTAAACCAGTAGCTTCTGTGACAGCTTCCTATGTGCTTCATGCTAATGAGTTTACTCTGACTGGCTAATATCTTTTTAGTTTGAGTGCTTAGGTGCAAGCAGATCACAGCAAAAACAACAATCCCATGGAAATACTGATGGCATCCTTTGTGCTTTCAAAGGTGCAATATCACAGTGGCTTCTGAAGTCAGACTGCTTGCACTCATTCTTTCCTACACATCTTTTGCTTTGCTGTGCATGCTGGAAGCTTCTGCTCCTTCTTCAGGTGTTCATTCACAAGGGCAACAAGTAATTTGCACTAGTTCTGATCAGCAAGGGGTCGTCTGAAATATCATTTGCTCATCTCTAGTTGTGTGTGCAATAGTAGAATATCCTACAGTAATAGGATACATACTTGGGAAATTCAGACATTTCTTTCAAGTTCTTTATGGCTGGAAGCTAGAAAATTACTTAAAAATGTCAAAACAGACAAAATATTTGTGTTTAATTAGTTAATACTGTTTGTAGCAAGTACTTCTTGTTGTGCTAGATTCCACATCAGGACATCTTGCTGAGAGTCAAAGAGGTAATGACGCGGCGGGGAGCAGAAGAGGGGCGGAGCTCCGGGCCGGACCCCAGTCGCCCAGTGTCAGCGCTCTCTCGGCTGCTGCGGGGATACAGCACGTGTGCTTCCCGTGCAGTTTTTCTAACGTAATTTGGTTTGGAAACTTTTGTCTCTAGGATCTCAATTATTTGATTTTGTTAGATTTTGTCAAGTTACCGTTCCTCCTCAAATAGTTACCTTTGGTTGTTCTTTCTTTGTTGTTGTTATTTTTTTCACCCATCTGTTACTGCGTACCCTTCCCCTTTCCCGGGGTCGTACGGCTCTGCTCGGGCGGACGCGTGGCCACCGACGGTGCAGTTTTTTTCTTTTCTTCTCTCTCTCTCTCTCTCTCTCACTCTCCTTTTTTCCTTCATGTCCGTCTCATGGATAACACCGTGACATTATTAATTTCCTATGGTACATCCATTCAGTAAGAATATTTTCATGTCTCTGATGAAACAAAGGTGATAAGATAAATATAAACCTTTTTGTGTGTTTGTGGAATGTACGATGAGAGTAGAATAGTGTGTTTATTTATACCATAATTGTGTCCTAACTACTTTTCACCACCTTACAAAAGTGCAAAACGCTGTCAGTGTAAGCAAATATATTTTTTCTACACTGTCATGAAAGAACTGCTTACCTCATTTAAGATCTGGCTCATTAATTTTCTTTTCCAGTTTAGCCTTACCCTTAGATCCTTTTTTTTTTTTTTTGCATAAGAAAAAAGGTAGAAATGTCAATAGCCGTTTACTACATATATTGAAGAAAACAAATGTATAAACAGTTATTTGTACCACAGTATAAATGCTACTTATACAACTGTTATGCAGTTGTATAAGCAATTTCAATAAAATTAAGGAAAATGCATGTCCTGAAAGAGAAATACAACTGACGTCACATTCTTCGAAATCCTTTCTTAAACAAACTCATACCACCAAATACGGTTCTTTTCCTCTATCTCTTTATTCTGCTTGAATAAAATAGACTTGTTTTTAGAAATATTACAAAGGTATATCCTAGTTTCCACTTAGTAAGCTCCAGAATATTCTCAACTTCCATCTGTTAGTATAGGAAATTCATTAATATAGGCACCTGTTAAATAAAGTTTGCAGCAAATATGAGATCATTTTTGTATGCTTACATTCTTTGCAATATGTTCTTTCATGATGAACCAGTGTGCTTCAGGTCTGTAAATTATTAACGTACCTTGTATCTCATTAGTTGCATATTATGGAAATTTGCCTCAGCTTCTATCTCTAGTTTCATTAAAACAGAAAATAGTTAAAAGAGGAGGAGAATCTTTATTGTGCATTTGCAATTAAACTGGATTTCTAAGAATGGCAGAAGCTTATAGCTCTACCATTTCATCAGCTGTAATTTAAAAGATCCAAAGTGCAGATTGATGAATAATTCATACTTCATTTATTAGACTGCTAACCTTACAATCAACCTCATAAAAGTGAGGATAATACTTTTTTCTTCTTTCATGAGACACTGGAGGACTATGTGCCTGTGTATGCATTTGCTCACTTCTGTGTTCATGTATGCTTGCGTGTGTTTTGAGTCAGTGAGCTGGACTGAATGCTTCTTGTGGGTCTCTTTTCAATTCGGTGTATTCTGTGATTCTATGATTCTGTAATAGTGTGTGGGTTCTTGTTTGAAAAAACCATGGCTATACATTAATTCACAATCAGTGCATTGTGTATATACAAAACTCTTAGGAACATAAGAACTCACATACACTGTGCACGTCATTGATGAGGACCTCAATGGTAAAGCTCCTCTGTATGAAACACATTTTCTCAGGGGCTGACTATAAGGATCAACTCAGTGTCAGACCATCCCATTCAAAGCACAAAAGACACCTACTTATCATTGCTCACTCTAGCATACATATGGGAACAAATCTGAAAAATGCCTTCCTACAGTGGAAAGGGAAATGGGTGACAGATATTGCTGAACGCTCCTCTTTGGGATCTGCACAGTTAAACTGTCACAGTGCGGCCAAATCAAAATTGTTACTGGAGAAAAATTTCCTGAAAATACTTCAGGTACTGAAAACTTTGCAAAAATAGTTCTGAAATATGAAATGCCACTTAGCTCTCACGTAGAGATGACAAGGTCAGTATCTAACTAATATTTTTTCCATGGGAAATGGCAAATTGATAAAAGTAAAACCTCTTACTGAAAAAAAAAATCCAACATCTTTCTGATTTGTAAAAAATAAAAATGGGAAAGACTGAAAGACTATAAATATGTTTGAATGGGAAGTTTGTGTCTTTTTTGTTTCACATGACTTACGATGTTAACAAAAATCAGAGGACAAAGTTGCAATATTACTTACAGGAAGCACTGTGATAAAATTATAAGATTTTTTTCTACTGCTTCCTTTTACAGAAAGTTTCTCAACCACACAGTTTAATAGCTATTCTCACCCTTTGAAGGTAGAACAAGTACAAAATCTGTGCCATAAACAAGCCTTCATTTTCTTCCATAGATACACACCTAGAAATAGTGTTCCAAACCTGGGATCTACAGAAAAGTAGTTGAATACAGATCCCAAGTTATTGTCCTGCTGACTATCATAAACAGTTTCAAATTCCACTCAGCATAGCATGTAGGGCAAGCAGAAGGATAGTAGTCCAAAGAAACCTTCCAGATGTGGCTTTATATAAAAAGCCCTTTCAGATCTCCATGAGTCAGCACGATCATTCTCAATCCTCAGAACATCATTATTGTGCAGCCTTGAAAATACACTTCTCGAATCTCTTGGCAGTGAAAGTTTTTGTAATGCTGTTTGGTCACTGGTCACTAAAACACAGCTGAAAGAATAAACTTCTTTGAAAGCTGTCAAAAATAAATCTCAATGAAAAGGAAAACATCAAATCTATTACTATTTAGAGTATGTCAAACACTGCATGTTAAAAAATTCTATTTTACCAGAAAAAAAGTGGCCAGTTTTTGCTTACAAATGCAGCAATCACAATGATTACTAAGTAGAAAATAATTTAATTTGCTACGCCAGCAATAATGCCACTATTGACAGCTCTCCTCAAGCAGTGAATCTACTTTGTCTTCTGTTTTTTACCCCATAACACATACGTTGTTTACAACTACTGTCTCATTTTGTTGCTTTCTGAATACTAACTTAATACATACCAAGCCATGTAAAGCGTGGAAAAGTATAAGGTGGAATACAGTGCCAAGGGTAACACTAGTGAGCATTGTATTTTAATTTTTTATTTTTGGTAAAGAAGCTGTAACAACAGTTCTATTGTAAAACATATATTCTAGTTGTAGATCTGACATCACCGTTTTTAACACTCCTGTCCTCAGTTTTGCAGCCAATGAGACTTTATGTAGCTACCAATAACTTCTGGTAGATGTGCATGAAAGAGCTCAAAACATTAAGCAAATACACATTTTCACCGCACTTCATGGATACCCTTTCCCCTTTTTGATTACAGCTTAGACATTTCCCCCAAAACCATGCAGTGTTTCACCGTACTCTTGAAGCCTTCTCTTCACCCTAGATTTCCCGAAGCTCTCTAGCTATATTTTCTTTGTGTGGCTGAATTCTGTACAGATGGACCTCAGCCAATTTTAAATCAGTATCAGCAGAAACTATCTGCTAGTATTCAGGTGTCCCCTCATGCTGCTCTAGGGTGAAGCACAAGAATTCTAGCAGACCTGTGTTGAGATCTCCGCCATTGTCCTGTAACTAATGGTAAGCTTCTGACCTGTATTCTAACTCAAATTTATTTGCACTTGTATAGCTTGGATTTTTTAAATTGCTTTTTATTTTTTTAGAAATTATGTTCATTTGAAGAGTTAGCAAATCTTTTAACAAAGCAGAGGTGGGTTTACAGCAACAAACTGCTCGCTGCTGGCAAGCAGTCCCCACTCGTTGCTTTTCTAGGCACTAGCCTTCAAATGTTTTCATTAGGAGATACCCCTTAGCCCAACTTCACAGATGATTTTGAGCCTCAATAACAGATTTTTATTTTGCTGCCTTTCTGGCAGTTATTTCTCACATCGTGTACTGGGACATTCTGTGAAGGATGCTAAGTAAGAACAGGGATTGGATCGGCTGGGTAATTCTTTCTGATTTCATCAGGTTGTTAATCCTGCACGCCTGTGGTGATAAACTCAGAAAATCCAAGATGATCCTATATAATATTCAGGCAGAGCTCACAACAGCTATAAATGCATATCTAACTGTCAAAAAACATTATCATTTAAGCTACTATGGATTCCCTTCCAAGTTACATTAGAATATCCAGACTTAACTTTTAACTCACTCCTCCACCCCACCCCTTCTTGCCTGTTAATGACATGGTCCTGTGTGCAGCTTAGCTTGCAAGTTTATAATGGATATTCACTGCACACCTACCTTTAAATACAGCTCCTTGTCTACCCTCATCCTGCTTCCTCATGAATCACAGCACAGTGAGGACTTGCTTTTTCATACGTAAGGAAATATTTTTTGATGCTTTCCAAAACTAAAGAGTCCCAATGCCAAAAGGCTTCTGTAGCAAACTACATGGCACAAATGTTGCTACTGCAATTCCGAAAACACATCTTAAATATCTACTTTCATTAATATGCTGTTGCAGTCTTAGTGTCTGATTAGATACATAACACAATAACAAAAGTGTTTGTTTTTTTTAATTTCCTTTTACAATTTTAGGTTGGCTAATAGCCAGATACAAATAACCATTCAGTGTCTGCACTGCAGACCCAGTATTTAATACGATTATAATTATCAGTAGACTGTGAATCTTTCTGATAAGAAGAAAACCTCAGCCTTTCTCCAAACTGCTCTTCTGTCCTTTTAATTCTTCCTTACAAGGGGGAAATATTCATCCTCTTTATTCATGATATGAGAAAACATTTACTGTAAGTCCCTGATTAATTATACAAGTATAAACTGGGAATTTCTCTACTTGGGTCAGTGGGATCATATAGAAAGCAGGGCCTGAAAAGGAGTTATACTTTTTTTTCTTTTTTTTTTTTCAGAAATATAAAAGAAGCATGCAGCGGGCATCTTTTCTCTGCCATTTCCTCACTCAATTAGCTATCCAGAGACTCAAGCATGTAATTACCCGGGCTAATGTCAGAGAAGCTGAAACCAAAATATTACATACAAGGTCTTTTCAACAGAAATTGGCTCTTGGAGCACTGACCTATTTTAAAATCATTTGATCCTGTTCTTTCAATTGGATGAAGATCAGATTGTGCTCACCTGATAAGGAGGAATGCACATCCTATCAGCTTTCTATCTGGAAACCTACTGCAGCATTCAGAGAATTACAGTAGTATTCCAATATTTTCTGCCTCCTGCCCAGAAAATATTTCTATAGTTCTTGCTTTACTTTTAAACACTGAGCTTTTACTGACATAACTGCATTTCATGTTTTCTTTCTTCTAGCACAGAGTACATTTAAGAGGTCACATCCTAAAACAGCCAAACTCATGAGTGGCTGAGGGCACTCCTGCTCTATCGGCGTGAAGAGGATCTCACACAGGAGCAGACTGTCTTTATCTTTGCCATCACTAACCACTTACTGTCTTTTCTTCTTCTTTTGTTTCTTCTATGGGAGGTTATATTTTGGCACAGGAGGCAAACCAGCCCAAACTCACCAGTCATTGTGAGATACCTGAGAACAGCCTGATGAGGATCAGTCTAAATCTCCAGGCATGTCTGAAGACTGCGTTAAGGTATGGACTAGTGGTAACGTGTGGATAACAAGGTGTCACTCGTGACTCTGAAACTGTATCTGTACTTGCAAGAACCATGGAGATGGCACTGGAATGGCGTGACATGGAGAAAATACCATGGCTCAGAAAATGCAATCATTCACTTTGCTACTACATTGAAATAGAAACTCTTCTATAATATTTTGTAACAGCATCTAGTTGGGTCAGAACGGTGGTTCCCAAAGTATTCAGAGGGTCACATAATAGAAAAAAATGCAGTATAGAAACATAGCAACATCTTAGCAGAAGTACAGAGCTTTCTTCTGAGTATCACTTCCAGTATGAATCTCAAATAGTCAATGAAGCAAGGAAAAATATGTGTCTATTAGAGGAGAAGACTTGTCTTCCCATTCAGTTAGAGCAGAGAGCAAGGGCTGAATTTGGAGCTGTAGCTTCTGTAATCAATTTTTATCTTAGAATGTTCTTATTATATGATGGCTGATATTCTCCTGGTCAGTGGTCTCTCCAAAGAGGCCATATGAAGAGTAACAGTCACCTAAATGTTAATCGAAAGCCAAATCATGATTGTGTCCTACTTAAAAGATTTGTCAGTTCCTTATTGGCAATCTTCATAGCTGTTAACCTTATTCTGGGGTCATTGCAATAAGATGAAATGAAGGTAGATAAAATGCAGAGGAAGAATATCAGGGTTTCCACATGTTATATTTATTGTTCTGTTGATTTGTTTTGTGGGTAGATTATTTTACCTGCATGTATAAAATTGAGGGAAGGCAGTGGTGTAGTTAAAAGCAAGGCACTGCACTGCATTCATTTTTATTTCAGAGTTTTGACTTTCTGTTTATCATGAATATTAGATATACATATATTTGTTTTTCAAGCCCTTGGGATTTTGTTGGACATTTTAGGGCTAGCAAAAAGGGAAGAAGCGTATATAATTTCAAAATGCAGAAATGTTCTTTGTAGTGAGTGTTTAATTAGAGAATGGTGGTTTTGTGGCTTTGTTTTACAAATAAATATGCATTTGAAATCTGATTTTTTAAACATTTGGCTTTTTAAAATCAGCTAGGCCTCAACAAGCCTTGTAAACAAAGAATCATAGAATCATGGAATCATAGAATGGTTTGGGTTGGAAGGGACCCCAAGGATCACCAAGTCTCACCCCCTGCCACTGGCAGGGTTGCCAGCTGCTTGGGCAAGTCTAGATGAGATTGCCCAGGGCCTCATTCAATCTGGCCTTAAACATTGACAAAAGAAAGGTTGCTTTTCCCTTCTTAGAGTTGGTGAACACTTGTACAGAGATTTTCAGTGATCACACTGCATTCCCTCAAGAAGCAAATGACAACCAAGGAACTACTTTTTCTAATTATTTTTTTTCTTGTCACCAAAAACATGACAGCAGCCAGCTGCAGTGTAGAATAAGTATTCATATACTTTATATATATATATTTCTATGCTTGGTAACTGGTGAGGGTAGAAAGATGCAACTCGTTTCTGAAGCATATTCTGGAATAGTCTGGTTTTGTGCACTTTATTTTTCCCTTTCTGTGTTCTTCCTTTTGCATTTGCTAGTTTCACTGAAATCTTCCTAACTAGACCCATTAAGTGTTCCAACCACTCCCAAGGTAACTAGCTGCAGTATTTTCTGCATGACTGAATACATGAACAAAAAACAGATGTGTGAGCCAAGGAAAACTCTGACAAGAGAGCACTACCCACACAGACAAAGAAATAATGATTAAATTCATCTCAGAGACAATATCTGCTCATTTTAAAGGCCTTTTTTCTTCTGCTCAGTGGGAAAATCAATTGGAAGATATACAGCAGTCATACCAAGACAGAGGTAAAATCTTCTCTTAAAACTGCTGGAAGTACTGCAACACCATCCTGTTGCACTCATAGAATGAAATCAGTGTCTGAAATAAGTGGTTTCTTGGAATTGCTGCGGATAGGAAAGCAAGGGCTGAGGTAGGTGGAATACCAAGGACAAAGGGAGACCCTGTGTGGTGGCAGCAGGTAATGAAGTGGTTCTCCTGGCCTAAAAAGGCAATGGGTTATTATGCTTTTATTTTTTATTTCATTTATCATTTTATTTTAGTTTCTATTTGTTTACATTCTGTAGATCTGAATGGACTTAAATGAACTTAAATGAGTAATTACCGTCACTTGACTTAATTCTTCTGTTTTTTATTTTGCTTCACTCTACATCAAACTCAACTCACTTCTTATTGTACCAGCATTCCCTCTCTGTAACACTTCTTTCTTTAAAATGTATGCGCTTAGAACTGCTCTATTGTCACCATAATAACATTAATGTAATCAGCTTTTACATAAGCCAGTTATTCTTTACATAGATTAGGCCTAAATAGTAAGTTATGTAGCTTAGACTTGTCTATCTCCATGAAAAAGGGCAAAGCAAATGTTAATAATTTCAGAATATACTCACAGCTGATGTTTTAAAAATATTTTTTTGTTAATTTCATGAATAGTTGTCACTCCTTATTCTGAATTACCCTTATTTTTATTTATTTATTTACAAACAAGCCAAGAGCCTTTCTCAGCTGGCTACACTAAGCACCTTGTCATTTGAATGTACACTTAGAAATAAATTATTTTGCCTTTTATACAGATTGCAAATTCTTTACTATTCTGCATTTGACACAGCACTTTTATTCCCTATCTATCTCCAGGAGTTGTTTTCCTCTATCCCATTGCATCTGTTGTATTCAGACTTCTTCAAGTTGAGCATATATTAAAGTGGTGCTTTGAAAAGAACTAAAATTAAGCATTTCCTCTAAAATATAGAGTGTCAGGGCGGAAGTACTGATCTCTTATGTTTACTTACAGATATTATCAAAATATGTCCTCATTATCCACTGCAGCCCAAATAAATGCAAGTTATTTAATGCTTAAAGAGAATGATTCTATTTGAGACTGAAGAGAATAACAGACACTATGTTTCCATTATATTCTCAGTATCTGAACATTAACAAATAGAGAACTACTCATCCCTGTGCTACATGTCCTCATTCAAACTTTTCTTTTATTTTTAAGGTTAGGTATGGTAGGTTTGATTAGGATTTAATCAACATTATTTAACACCTTCTTATTGGCAAAGTTATTCACTGGCATAGACTCAGGCAGTGCAGATGCACAGATTTCAGGGAGTGGTACAGTACTGATCTTGATGAGAATTAGAAAAGCAGTATGTATTTTTTGTAGAAAGCCTTAGTGTGATGTCAGCTGCGGGCTTCAAAACAATTTTTTTTACTTTCCATAAAGTAGGCAACTATAATGATTTATTGATTTATATATATATTCCTTTATTGCTTCAATTTCAATTTAGTACTTTTGAAACTGGCAATCTAGTTTTTAGAAAATGACACTGTTATATACCACAGTTAAGTTTAAGCCTCATATTCATGACAGCTTAAGAAGGTGAGTTAGGCTCACAGAAGAAGGGCAAGACAAAATTTGAGATTCACAAATGGCAACAGGATACAAAAAAAGCAGTTCTTCAATGATAAAAAAATCATTAAATAAGCCATGTAAAAGAAAACTTGAAGACATTCACGTGAATGAGAAAAGGTGCAAGTAGAGAGCCACTTTTTCACGTGAATGAGGAAAGGTGCAAGTAGAGAGCCACTTTTGAACTTTTATAAGTGTTACACTACATTTTTACTGTATCTCTGTGACACTTTTCATTTAAATAGCTTGGTTGAGGTGCACATAGTTTTCACTGTACAATATTCATTCTGGGACAATGTTGACAGCTATGATGTTGACATCTAAGAATCTTTGCTGGTACTTTAAGACCTGATAAAGAATGCAAGTGTTACTTTCAATGCTTGGAAGACCAAAGCCGAGAGAATTTTTTAAAATGGTGTAAAAAATGTCTGGAATCTACAGCAATGAATAGGAGTAAAATTGATAATATTCAGTGGGACTAAGAGGACATTTTACAAGCTGGAATAAAACCTCAGTTCATACATCTTCGTAATTTTGCAAAAGAATCTGATGCACTGGCAGAACATGGTACGCAAATTCTGATCATTCCCTGTTAGATCACTTCATAACGGCCTGCCTGCTCCTCAGAGAAAATCAGAGGCTCTGGAGAGTGGTTTCAGACCTCAGATTTGCAAGTTCCTTTTGACTTGATAATAACAAGAACAAAGTGTGCATTACATTGAATTTATGTTGAAAGCAACTCCTGGTGATGATAACATTATAGCCGTACAAATTTGGTTTTCTTATAAGCAGGTAAAGCTCCTCATTCTCTCAATCCATTACCTTTTGATTCACCCTTGTCACCTGCTAACTTCATAACAAGGAAAAGAGTGAACCAGAATAATTTCTTGGAGGGGAACACCATATGCAACGTTACCATATTCTTGCCCACAAGGCTTCATCAAGAATGTCTTACACTGTACCCTCCACTTAGTAAAGATGTAGTCTGAACATTTTGAGTACTGATGTTTTTTTTCATTTTCCTACACATTAAAAAATAAAAATCATCAACAAGCTTAAGATGGAGCTGAGCTGACATATTCAGTGGGAAAAAAAATGATAATGTGTTGGCATATCACAGCTAAAAAGGCATCCTTTTTTCTACCTTTCTGTTTTTGAGGAGTCTATTCTACTTACAGGTTGGATGTAACAGAATATTCAAGTGAAGGTGTTTATATCCTACTTCCATCATGTTTTGTAACTGAATTTTTTCAAAAAAATAATGTTTAATTTAAAAAATGGATTAAAACTGATCTTCAGAGTGAACAGTGGGAAGGAAAAGCAAGACAGGGCAGATGACTCAGAACAGGGATATTAGGAGATCCGCTTCTACTCTGAAAAGACCATGGACTACTAACTATGGAATGAATTTGCTTACATATTGTAAAGAATGAAGGTTTCAAAAGTGACCGCTGTTATTGTGCAGCTCCAGTTTGATCTTTATCACGCTGGGATTTTGGTAACACACTGTCCTCTAGGGATTACCTTTAAGGTGTCTCAAATAATAAACTGCAATGGTTTATCTGTAGATGGTTTAAGTTTGTCATGCAATACAAGGTTCATTTACAAAGTTCATTTGTTTTTTAGGAAGTAACATACCATGAAAGACGTGGTAAACCTACTTCATCTGCCCTTCTGCCCTAATATAATTCCCTTTTAGCACTCTAAAAAGCAGTTCTTCGTTACCGATGCTCATCCTTTCACCTATATAGATGTAACACTTCCATTAAGGGGAGATGCTTTGTGAAGTCCCTGTCCAATCTAGCTGTGCTGCTGACTTGGCATGTACTTGCATGCTGTGTTGCACAAACAGGGAGATGCAGTCATGGGACAGCAAATTTAGATGGGGTTTCTGTTCATTTCCACTGGGTACAGACACAACGTGAGTGTTTACTTGCTGAGTATTTGATCTTTACTCCTACCCAGTGGATGACATTCTCCAAGGTTTGTTGATCTTCTCCTTGCATTTCCTAGCCTGCAGAACATGAGTTATGGAAAAGGTATAATAGAAACATTTGCACTGCAGCCGGAAAAGAAAGGGAAAATCCCTCACAACCTTCTGACATGACATTTCTCCTTCAAGCAAACATTTATAAATTGGCATGTTATTTCAGCATCACTCTTACAAGGAATCTGTCAGATCCATTAGATTACTTTAAGTGGTTGTATGCAGTTATATTCAGTTACATCCCCTTTTTCTCCTTTTCCCTGGAAGATTCAGAAATCCTAACAGAGCTGCTTCTCTACTCCATTCAGGCCTCTGCGTAATGCAGAACAGACCTTGATGAGCTTCCTTCTCTGTTATTGACATGCACCTCACACCCTTTCCTGTGAAAATTCAACATGGCAGGGAAAACATTTTGCCCTCTGCAGAAATTCCGAAGCTGTCTGCATTTGGCTACCCTGGATTAGGCTGCCAAATGTGCCAGTTATCACCATGAGATTCTGGGGGTAATAGTGACTATGGAAATCTAAGCAGAAGAGATAAAAGGGCATGTTTTCACTGGCAAACAGGGAAAACAAATCTTCATTACAGGACTGTTCCATTTTCCTATCATATTATCTTGTACATGTTTCTTGTATAATTACAATAAAATGTGTACTTTTTCTATTGAAGACAATGCTGTTTCCTGTAACTAGAAAACAGGTAAGGCTGTTGTGCCTAGGAAATATTTTACCAAGAATATCTAAACCCAGACTTAAACTCCTTGTGAAGATCTAAACCTAGATTTCACTGCTATTTCAAAAATATTTTGATTGAAACTTTGATTCAATTCAGACCCACAGATTCAGTACAGTACATTCAGTACAGCTGTTGTGATTAAGTGAATCAGTGACCCAAAGAAATCACAGGTTTTAAAATCCTGGAGTTATGAAAGTATTATCCCATTGCAGCATCAGGGCATGGGTCATCACATACTATTTCTTAGCCTGACATTTAAACTGAATCAGGGAAATTGTCAAAATGACTTAAGCTTATTTACTGAAGATGTAGGAGGAAGAATGTGCATGAGCACTATTTTTTAAGATTTAAAAATTCAATCACGCTTGTTTTAGTATGGGAATAAAGTATAACATCGTGAACATTTTGGCACGAAATATACCCAACTGTGTTTCCCTTTCCAGCAGAGTTGCCCACAGTGTCCATGGCAGGCTTTCTGCCCTTCCCTTTGCTGCTTGATGAGATCTGCTCCTACCTGTCCAAGAAAGGGCTAATACACCACTTGTATCTTCTACAGGACACCAGATAAATGTCCAAAAACCCATAGAGCCCTGTTGGTCAGTTCTAGGTGCTACAGTTGACCATAGATGATGGGTTAAATTTAGGTCACCTGAACTTAAATTTTAGCCCCTTTTAAGGCTTAAATAATGTAAATGTCCTCTTGGTGGAAGTTTAGTGAATATAGTATTGATATATGTGTGCAGATCATTTCAGACTCATAGGAAGAGCATTTCTGTTGCATTATCAGGTAACAGACAAGGACTATGTAGTTTCTCCCTCTGGCCACTACACAGACCCTATAACCTCTTTGCCTCCATTACAGCTTAGCTTTCCTTCTTTTTCTCTTTTTTCACTGGTTAGGGTAGTTTATGTTATTAGGATGTGAATTTACATCTTTATGAGAAAGGATATTTACTCTTTGCATTCACTCAAAGGCTCCCTAGGGATACACTTTTCTGAAGCCACTCAAGGCTATATCTCCCAGGGAAGATTTAGATTGTATGCCAGGGAAGATTTAGAAGATTCCTTATTATGCGCCAGGGAAGATTTAGATTAGATTTGAGGAAAAATTTTTTCTCTGAAAGAGTGGTCAGGCACTGGAATGGCCTGCCTAGGGAGGTGGTTGAGGCACCATCCCTAGCGCTGTTCAAGAAGCGTTTAGATGAGGTGCTAAGGGATTTGATTTAGTAGCTTAGTGGGTAGGGATGGTGATAGGAGGATGGTTGGACTAGATGATCTTGTAGGTCCTTTCCAACCTAACGTATCTATCTCCCATCATATTTTCTAAGAGATGAACACACAATACCTGCTAATTGACAGAACTGGTTTTCAAGAAGTCAGAAGAGCTTTTGTGATGGTGCATCAAATGATGCTTAATTCCCTTTCTGTTGGTCTCAGGACTGACCTTGGATTGAACTTCTTGACATCTGATTAATAATCAACCATACTTCATCACATTCATTCAGCACACTACAGGCCTTCTGTGGGGACACAGTTAATATGAATTTGTTTCATCAATAAATGCCTGATGTGGATTAAAGTGTACTCACTTCTTCCAATTCAACCTCATATGCAGTGTTGGTAGACTCTGTCCAGCCTGAAACAAGTGGCTATTGCTTGTAAAATAGGCCATGCTTCTTAAGCTGTCTGCACTTTGACTCTTCCATGAGCAAGCCTTCCCTCTGGTACAGACGAGAGGCGCAGCCAGGCTTGGCCAGGTTCTGCCAACTGCAGTGGAGCCCCAGACATGCCCTCCTCTCACCACAGAGCAGGTCTCAACTCCTGTGTGCATCTCCAGGGCATTACTAGCAGCCCTGCACATGCTTCTTCCTGGACTGCCTCCTTCCTGTTACTGGGTTCATTTTAGTTTTAGACACACATATTGGTCTTATGCCTACGAGGAGGAGGTAGGAGGAAGGTCAGGTATCTGTCCATCAGAGAAAGCGGGCTGGGCTGCATGTGTGGGCTGCAAGTAAATAGCTTCACACTGGGAAATACACAGTTTGCTCAGGATACTCTGTTTCCTACAGCACACATAGCAGACATAGTAAGAGTTACAATACAGTGCAACCGAATTTTCATCCTGAAGTTTTCAAATTTAGGCAAATAAGCATAGGGGACCTTTTATGAAAAGGCACATGCCTTTTATTTCTCATTAACATCACATGGCAGTGTATTTTTAAAGTGGTACTGTTACACAACAGTTGTGTACCTTTTCACTGCAGAGAAGAACAATTTTTCTGTCCCCAGTGACCCTGTGTACACTCAAAAATTGGCTAGATTGACTCAGTGGTCTGGAGTCTGTGCAGTCTGGGATTATGCAAATCCAGACCAAAGCAGAGATTTGAAGCATTTGCAGATTTACAAGTGTGCACCTGAAGCTTCTGGCTTTACCCTTTAGTCAGTGGTTTACAGGCCAATTCAGCCCAGTTCCATGGCCAATACGGCGGGGGACCCATGGTCCCGTGCCCCAGGAAAGGAGGAAAAGGGAAAGGGCAGGGAGATGGGCCTAAAAACAAAACAGTAGCAATGATCTGAGGAGGAAAACTAATTTGCTAAAGAAGATATCAGAATGCAAAATAACACAATATAATTGAATTGAATTGAAGCTAATAAATCAAATAAAATGAGAGAAAGAGTGTCTGAAACTGATAGCCTTACACTAAAGCTGAAGGCGAGACGGCTAGGGAACCTCCACTGCTGAGATGACCAACAAAAGAGGAAGCTTTAGGAATTGCATGCAGTTTTGTCTTTCCCTCTGTGTGGAAAACAGGAACACAAAGTCTTCTGGGGTATGTAGTTCTTATGGTCTTCTGAGAGCCAAGTACCTGCAAATTTGGCAGTCCACGGACTTAGAACATTAGCTCTTTAACTCCAAGTGCCTCACATGATGTTATGATGTGAAATATCGATAACAAAAATGATAAAACCATGACATCTTAGAAATGCATTCTGATCTGGAGGCTGTCATGTTAAATTAGTTCCATTCATCACAGGTAAGATGATATGATTGAAAATGGATGTAATAAAAGCAATCTAGAAGCACTGAAATTTAATAACCTAAATATCTGTAGGACTCTAATATACCTAATAATGCAATTTGTGGAGCAGAAATCAGAAACTAAAGAAACTCAGAGAAAGAAAAAGAATGTATAGCAATTTCCAGAGCATAAAACAAAACATTGCTTTGCTTATATTTATGTTGCCTCCATTTGGAGAACTGGGAGGAAGGGTATTTTTAAAATGCAGGAATGCCTCCTATGCTGAAAACAAAGTGATATCTTAATAACTATTTACAACACATATGTTGTTTCAGAAAACAAAATAATCTCCTGACTGGCTTTTGTTTTCCCCCCAAGTCATAGTGTAGGAATTGTGCAGAGTCAGATTAAATTTGTCTGTTGTGTAGAAAGACCCTGAAGTGATGATGATAAGTTCTCTGGAGTTACAAAGGTTTTACACAGCAACTAGCTGTGTGAATACAAGAAGGTATATTTAGAGCAGAAGCTGTGGAGCAGGATAAATAGCATGAGAAAGGAAGGCTGAGAACCAAGGACACTTCAGAAGAAAAGGAAAACAAGTTCAAGCTGTCTGATGGCAGGCCCCAGCTGGAGGAAGAGTGTATGGCTTGGAATGACTCATGACCCTGACTGGATAAGCACCTGTATGCATGGTTAAGAAGTGTTTGTGGAGTATTTTGTTGACCTGTAAAGGCAGGTGGAAAAGTTAAAAGAGAAAACTCGTGAATGTATATAAGGGATGTTAGAACCTGTAATAAACAACTTAGATCATCCATGTCTGAGTCTGTGCCTCAGGCTGGCAACCAACAATGAAGATTCAGCAAGTCAGAGTCCACCACTCAAGCTCTTTATGGCCTATATTATGGATTTCCTGAAGGTTTGTCTCATCTCCAGTGTTTTCAAATTATCTTTGTCTGTCTGAAGGTTCAGACTCATTTCTGGGCACTCTGCAGCACTGGCAGAATGAGACAGCAGAACAATGTGCTGTGCATCAGTAATTCCATGTTTCAAGCATACGTCTGCAAGGGATCTTCCACACACACTCACCACACTGAGGATCTCATCTAATGAGTCCTTTGATGGCTCATATTTCTAAATGTACCATATACTGAGATAGTAAAATACAAATGCATTTTTAATTTTTACTATAGGAGAGTATGTGTGACAACAGAAAAATTGTACTTTTCCAATACATTTGCTCGCATAATTTCATTCTTGTCACACCTCACCTATCTGCTGCACACAGTATCATCTCTTGGTTTAAAAAAAACCAAACAAACAAAAAAAAAAAAAAAAAAAAAAAAAAAAAAAAAAAAATC
>VXAB01012340.1:23401-37797 GCA_013399175.1 Odontophorus gujanensis
AGAGAGAAAAAAAAAAAAAAGAGAGAATCAAGGGCTCCTAGTGGGAATAGCTCCACAGTTTTTCTCTGATGTTCTCTGTTGTGCAAAGCTGGCACAGAAATAAAAGAGAACTTCATAGACAAAAGCAAATTGTGTAGCATAATATCTGGAAATGTGCTTTCAGCCCTCACATGTTCACAGACCTCCTCATACAGAAGGAAAAATTGCCTTTTTCTCTACATCCAACAGTTCTTTCTACAGCTCAGATGACTTAGAGAGTCTTAGATAAATTCTATTTAAACAGGCTAGTCAGTTAATATGTATATTGAAAACATGCATCAGAGTTATAGGAAAGAGATTTGGATTTGGAAGGAGGGTGATTTGTTTGTTTTCTTGCTTCTTATTGCAGTATAGTAGGTATTAAGTTGGGTTTTGAAAGCACTGTGTATTTTCTCTCTTTGATTCTACTAGCAAGTCGTGTTCAAGAATACATCCCATTGCAAACTGAAGTACAGACCATCAGCAGCCCACATTCATTATCCATCCATACTCTGAGATCAGTCATGGTTTGCGCATCTCTCAAAGACAGCACCAGCCCATTTTAGGGTTCATCCCACTCCCAGACACTGTGCTCAAGCTTCCAGTGATCGCTTGAGCCCAGCCAGTAACCCAACATATTGCTGGTTCACTGTCCCTGCTGGAGGGTGGAAGCAAAAACCAGAAAAACTTGTGCTTGAAGATCAAAACAGTTTAGTAAGTGAATGAAAGAGAAACAAAAGACAAGTGTTATGAAAACTGTCACTCATCACCTCTCACAAGTATGCTGAAGGCCAGGCAGTCCTCCCTCTCTCTCCCACAAATATTTACACATTTGTTGTTGTTGTTGCTGTTTTGTTTTGTCACTAAGCAGAATATTATAAGACATGGTCAATTTGGTCAGTTTGGGTCAATGGTTCCTACTCAACATTTTGCCCACACAAATCTTGCTTGCTGGAAGGAATAGAGTGGGAAGCAGATAAAGTCTTCTCACTGTACAAACATTGTTATGAAGCAGCCAAATACTGATGTGTTATCAACTCTTTAGTCTCAAACGTAAAACAGCATCATAGTGGGCTATTATAGTGGGCTATTATGAAGAAAGTTAACTCCATCCTAGTCAGAGTCAGTACATGCTTTCCTCCTCAGTGATCCAGAAACCAAGAGATATTTTGGCTTGCAGCTGAGTTACTGGTCTCATCCAAGCAGATAAGCAGCAAAAGCATATCAGCACCTCTCTCAACTGTGCAATAGTTTTGAATGTAAATAATAGACCAAATAGCCTTTACTTTATGGTTTACACAACCACAATTTCAAGGAAAATGGAAAATATCTTTCCATCTCCAGCAACTACACAAACTACTGTGTGCTCTGTCACAGAATTATTGGGGTTGATAGGGACCTCTAGAGATCATCCAGTCCAACCACCCTGCAAAGCAGTTTCTTAGACCAGGTTGCACAGGTAGGCATCTAGGCCGGTCTTGAACATCTCTAGAGAGAGAGACTCCACAGGGCAGCCTGTTCCAGAGCTCCATCACCTGTACTGTGAAGAAGTTCCCATGCAGATTTTTGCAGAATTTCCTAGGCATCAGTTTGTAGCCATTTCCCCTTGTTCTATCACCACACACTGCTAAGAAGAGTCCAGCTTCATCCCTTTGCCTCCTGCTCCTTAGATATTTATAGATGTGGATCAGGTTCCTTCTTAGTGTTCTTTTTTCAAGGCTGAACAGACCCAGGTCTCTCAGCCTTCCCTCATAATGGCGGTGTTCCACGCCCTTCATCATCTTTGTATCCCTCCACTGGACTCTTTTGAGGACATCCCTGTCTTTTTTGTACTGGGCAGCCCAGAACTAGTCACAATACTCAAGGTGAGGCTGATAAGAGAATGCTTAAACAGAGAAGCAAACAAGCAGCTTGCAAATGTGGGATCATAATCTGCAATAGCTATACTTGCATAAGCACCAGTAGAGAAGAAGAGTGCTATTTCAAAAATCTGATGTAGATGCAGATGGCAGGTATCTTACATGAAAATACCGCAGTGTAGATTGCCAGTGGAGGCAGTAGTGTGCCACGGAGAGAAGCTGAGAGTCCATGTGAATGTGAGAGCCCATGCTGGCAGACTACATTGCAGGACTAAGTTTTGCCTTTCAGCCTATTGCCCTTCATTAAAGGCTGAATTCCGAAATAGATGGTGGCTCCCTACCCATCCATAGAGCTTAATTTCTCTTAACACACATGCCACCTGTGAGTTTTAACTCCTTCCTTATTGTCTCTGTTTCCTTCAGACCAGATGGAAGCTTTGCCACATTATACAGTTCCACAGAAGGGATGTATAAAAACATAACCACAAGAATGGAAGATGCAGATTATGCTGTACTGTATCATCTAGGCTTATAAACATTCTTCCTCCAACTCTGAAATGAAATAACACTGTTATAACCAGAATTCTAAAGAGAAGTGATTGATTTCAGTTGTGCTTTGTCAGAAAAAATATTGAAGATTCTCTATAAGGAAGATGTACATATTTAATGAGATGTTAAGTTTTACCTTTCACTTTCTGGAAAACAAATTAAAGCTGATGCAATTACACCAATTTGCATCATTTGGCTAGGCTGTAAGAATAACTCATCAGCATTTGTAGAAATAGAAGGTTCTTTTGTACTTCTTAGCAGTAGTACTTTTCATTTTATCTTTGAAACAAAAACAAAGAAAACATTGTTTCATTCCCACTGATACTATGATGAATATCTGTATTACATCAGGTAAAACAGTTTATTGCGTCCTACATCTCAATTTGAATCCAAGCAAAATAATCAAAAACACCTTTGAGTTTCTACAGATAATAGCCTTGTCTTGAAGAAAGCAAGTTAATTTCCTTGGATAACAATATATATATATTTAAAGTCCAATTTCAAAGGAAAAATATATCTGATCTGTTGCATGCTGTTACAGAATCTCAAGGATTGCAAGGGACCTCAACACATCATAAACTTCAAGCCCCCCTGCTATGATAAGTTGCACAGGTAGGCATTCAACCACATCTTGAATATCTCCAGAGAAGGAGACTCCACAACCTCTCTGGGCAACCTGTTCCAGTGATCCGTCACTCTTACTGTAAAGAAGTTCTCATGCATGTTTATGTGGAACTTCCCATGTTCAAGCTTTAGGCCATTACTCCTTGTTCTGTTGCTACACACCACCGAGAAGAACCTGGTCTCATCCACTTGCCTCCAATCTCCATTTAGATATTTATAAACATTAATCACATCCCCCCTCAGTCTTCTTTCCTCAGGCTGAATGAAGCCAGGTCTCTCAGCCTTTCCTCACAGGGGAGAGCCTTCAGCCTTTCTCATATTTTTGACCCTCCACAGGACTCCTTCTAGAAGATCCCTGACTTTTCTGAACTGCAAAGCGCAGAACTGGACACAGTAGTCTAAACGTGACCTCACCAGAGCAGAGTAGAGGAGGATCATCTTCTTTGACATGCTGGCCACACTCTTTTGAATGCATCCCAGAATACCATTGGCCTTCTTGGCCACCAGGGCATGCTACTGGTTCATGTCCAATCTGTTGTTCACCAGGACCCCCAGGCCTTTCTCCGCAGAGCTCCTCTCCAGCAGAGCTCTTCTCCAGCAGATCATCCCCCAACCTGTACTGATGTATGTGGTTATTCCTGCTGAGATGCAAGACTCTACACTTGCTCTTGTTAATCTTCGAGTTCTTCACTGCCCAGCTATCCAATCTGTCCAGGTCCTGCTGAATGGTAGCACAGCCTTCTGGTGTCAGTCACTCCTCCCAGCTTTATATCAGTAAAGTTTTCCTAAAGCTTTTCCTGAGGATAAAGTAGTTTATACTTGTGGGTTACATAAATTTCTGACCTTATCTGTTCTGGATAAAGAAGATCATGTACTTTACACATACGGAAGATACACACACCTGTACTATGTGTCTGGATCATCTTCTTCAGACCAAATAAAGGCTAAATTTGGATTTTTCATCCAATTCAGAGCAGGGACTGAACAGCTCATTTTGATATTTCCACCTATTGCTTTTGCCTCCATAGTGCAAATGAGTGCAGTTTTCTGAGCAGCAGCATCCATGTGGAAACAAGGACACTTGGCTATAAGGATTAATTATGCTGTAACGCAGTCCCAGGAACATTCATGTAAATGAGCCACTAGAGTGAACCAATCAAGCTTGTGAATCAAATAGAAACATAAATACAGAGCTAATTAATAATTTCATTTCTTGGAAATGTACAAGGCACTTCTGGGAACTGCATACCTCCTACACTGCTAAGTGTACCTGGCATTTTCTCATATAGCAGTAGAGCAAACTGAAACAGCATTTGATGAAGAATTTGAAGAAAAAAGAAATGTTTACTTAGTGGTATGAAATTAGGTGTTATATCATTTTATAACAGATTGCATTTTTAAATGAAATATATTGCCTTGTTCCTTGAAGACTTTTTGCTCATGCATGATTACCAAATAAATAAAATGTCATTGTCCAAAGTTATATTTATTTTGTAACAGGGAAAGAAGTTTGAACATTTTCAGTCAAATCCTGTATTTGGTTTTGTGATGAAATCTGAGGTTTCAAAAACAAGAAATCTGTACCCAAAGTGTGGTGAATAAAATAGTAGTTTGATATTTTCAACTGCATTGTCGCATGTACATAGACACCACAAAAGAAAATAAAACTATGAAATTATTAAATGAAAGAATTCTAAATGCCTTACTAAGCATACAATTAATTTATCACACTTTGAGGTACAGTTTCTAAGTGAATTTTCAAGACATGCGCCATATGATGTTGACCAGTAAGAACATGTTCTGCAAAAGACCATGAACAACAGATTCATGATGAAAAGCAAACACGTAAGTCATTTATCATTGAAGATAAAAAATAATCTGCTCAGGCTTTGCTTCTGTCAGACTGCTTTGAAAATTCATTGGTTTGTAAAAGCCTGCTCTGCAAACAACAGAAATCACAGAAATTCACCAGGAAACATCAGAGTAATCTGGATCCCAAAAATAAACCATCAAAAGCTTTCGAAGACTGGGTCTTACTAATTGAAATTATGTACTCATTTCCTGGATACCGTGGTGGCAAATAACTGCAAAAGATAGGTTTGATCTTGACAGATTAACTTGATGAAATAAACACATAGAGTGATTTAAGGGTAATGGAGCACTGGAACAGGTTGCCTAGAGAGGTTGTAGAATCTCCTTCAGAAGGATCTGGATAGACAGGATTGATGGGCCAAAGTTAACTGCATGTGTTTCAGGGGAGCCAAGTGCTGGGTCCTGCATTTTGGTCACAATGACCCCAGGCAACCCTACAGGCTTGGAAAGCTGCCTGATGGAAAGAGACCATGGTGTACTAATGGACAGTCAGCTGAATATGAGCCAGCTGTGTGCCCAGGTGGCCAAGAAGGCCAATGGCATCCTGGTTTGTATAGGGAATGATCTGGTGAGTAGGACTAGGAAAGTAATCCTGCCCTGTACTGAGCATTGGTGAGACCTCACCTCGAGTACTGTGTTCAGTTTTGAGCACCTCAGTGCAGAAAGGACATGGAGATACTGGAGCAGGTCCAAAGAAGGGCACCAAGGCTTGTGAAGGGCTTGACAAATGTGTCCTGTGAGGAGAGATTGAAGGAACTAGGGTTGTTTAGTCTGGGGAAAAGGAGGCTGAGAGGAGACCTTATTGATCTCTTCCAATATCTGAAAGATGCTTACAGTGAGAGCAGGGTTGGTCTCTTCTCACTGGTGACAGGGGAAATGGCCTTAAGTTGTGCCAGGGTAAGTTTGGGTTGGATATCAGGAAACACTTCTTTACAGAAGGGGTTGTTAAGCTCTGGAATAGGCTCCCTAGGAAGTTGGTTGACTCACCATGTGGATGCGTTTAAAAAACATTTGAATTTGGTGCTCAGGGACATGATTTAGTGGAGGGTTGAGTTAGAGTAGTATGGTTAGATTGTGGTTGGACTTAAAGTCCTCAAAGATCATCTCCAACCTGAGTGATTCTATGATTCTACCTGTGCAACCTGGTCCTAGGAAGCTGCTTTAGCAGGGTGGCTGGACTAGATGATCTCTAGAGGTCCCTTCCAACCCCTATAATTCTGATTCTGTGAAGTCTGCACTCAGTGAAGTTTCTTGGAACAAAGAACCACTCTTATGCACAGCACTTTCCCACTATGAGAAGCATTTAAAGACAGGGAAAGCTGCTAAGAGTACAGGCTGCAAAGAAAAAACATGGGAAGAAGAGCTTTCAAGTTTTCTTCCCATTGAGGACATTTTTCTCACTTTTCTTCTGTGGATTCTCCCTGGAAGGAAGAAATAAAGAATGAAGACACTGTTCTTCCCTAACACTAGCAAACCACTGAAGTCTTTCTTAAACTGTTTTCACCGATGGGCACAGAGGCAGTCTTATTGCAAAATTTTCTAACTGAAAAGCTAAGAGTACCTGGAGTAGTGAAAGAAAACAAATGTATCAGGCATGACAATTCACAGATAAGAGCAAAATTGTCAGGACTTAATTTTTATAGTTATGATAAACAACTAGAAATGCATCAGCATTTTGTCCTCTCTTGTCCGCTTAACTAATACTCTACAAGTACCTGAATGTTTATTTCTCATTCAAGTGGGCACAAAGACTCTTCAGGTAGGTATGGAGTTGTAAAATCGGTCATATATTGTTAAGAGTCTGTGGCATGAAACAGTCTGACACTTTACTTCACATGGCTGAACCTATGAATGAAACAAGGAATTGAAATGAACTTGAAAATATCTTATAGGCTGCAGTAGGACCTGAGCTGATAATAAGGGGAATCTTTTACAGTTCTGCACCCTCAATCCTCATGCCATCATCCTGCTGTCTTGCTTAGTTTTGGTCCAGTGAACAGATCTAACAAGAATGAAAACAAAGCACACTATCACAGAAACTCCAGATAGATATTCTACTTGAAGACACAATCTAATACCACTGGCTTATCTCTGAAAGGCTGACAAGCATTACTGAGACATTCACCAGCAAAACACCAGCTACATTCAGATTAGAGATGAAAAAAATGTCATTATCTAGTCTGTAATTTCAATCCCTGCCAAACTCTGCAACTCCATCACACTGCTACATAGTTCTTTAAAATATCGCTCATTGTTTCTTCGTATATCTCAAATGACGTCTGTTTCCACCTTAAGAATAGTTACAGATATGCTTGTATTCACAAGTTGCACCATTGCCTTAGGGAAAGCCATTCTCACTCCTAAAGCAAGCTCCTTAAAACTAATGATAGCTAGTACAGCACAATCAGTACAATTCTCTGTAGAAGATCCAGCATTCAGAGTCAGCTGATTGGTCACAGTGCCAATGCTAGAATATTTCTCTCTTAGTCTCATAGAGGTAGCATTTAAGGAGCTGAACAACGAAAACATAATTAAAGAAACACTGATGAAGTTCTCTTGTAATGTAATGGATAAGTTCTTCCCATATTCAGAAATCTTTCCTCCTGTTTTCCAAAATAAATGAACCTGCATTATCCAGTCTTTATAACAGCCATCTTTGTATCCAAAAAAAAAAACCAAACCCAACAACAATTAAGGGTCTCATTTTTGCAGTAACATGAAAACTGTTTTCATAACTATCATCATTATCACCAATCCGAAAACATTTGAGATGTGCTAACACAGCATCAGTGTGCGCTCATGGGACAAGAACACCCTGAGTCTTGCTTAGAAATTAGGTCCCTGTGTCAGTCTATACACCTGCCAATAAATAGCCCAGAATTTGAAAGTATCAAAAAGTGGGACAAAAAAAAAAGAGAGACAGGTCCATATTCTCTCACCCTGAAACAGAACTAAAACAGAAATGCATCAGCAAAATCACAGCCAAACAGGTCAGAACTTCATTGGTATATTTTCTAAAGAATATGCTTGTACACATAGGTATTTTTTATTTGTTTATTTTCCATGGCCAAGTTATGCTTACAAAATGGAATGTGAAATGGAAGGGGGAATCAGAGAAGTGTGTAGCATGTTCAATACTGCTTTTACAGTTTGAATAAATGGATAATGGACATCAGTAGAAAAGGGTCTGATTTTGAATGAGTCTGACTGACTCTGTCCTGATAAGCTATGTCCAGGCAACCTACATTTCATTTTTAACAGAAATTTGTAATAAAATTAACTTTCTTCCTACATCAGTTATGAGAAGGGTGACAAATGTTTGAGAATGTTAGCTTCAATGAATGTACCTTAATTTTAGCTTTATTTTCCTGAGTTATGCCAGAATCTTCCAGCCAGCCTCATTTACAGCCAGACAGCTGGGACCACCAAGTGTCCCACTGAGGAAGAAGAGACCTGCAATTCTGCTGTTCACACAACCAAACTTCACAGCCAGCTCAGTATCTTGTTTTGATTCCTAGATCTCTCTTTTTTAATGCTTTGTTTTGTTTTACATTTCATTCTTGAGAAAGAAGCTGACCTTGGACGTTTGAAATCTCATTTGATTTCTTTTGGAGTCTTGGGCTTCAGATACATCCAGGATGCCTTTAATTAATTAGAACTGAAACCTTGACTTCAGTCTTATGAAGCTTGCAAACAAATAAATGAATTCACATAAGAATTATCACCCTTCCTTTTCTCTAAAAAATTCCTTTCCAACACTCCTTCATGGCAGTACCTTTTTGAAGAACACAACATCAGCTTAATATTCATATGGATGAAATGAACTCTTTAACTGTTTGTACCCTAGCCAAAGCACGTGACTCTCTGCTGTTCAAGTTGAGACCATGAAGGAGGTGGCTTTGTAGCAGAGTGAAAAATAAGCAGCAATTTCTCTGATCACATTCTAAGATTTATCATTCTTTGAAGGCACTGTCAACGTCTAACAAGTTCAGAAAGTGAATAATTATTCTGAAGTGGTAAATGAACCAGCCAACTTACCTGGGAAAATAGCAGCATTCTCAAAGTACTGACTGATAGCTAATGAGATACTTCTAGCTGCCCTTCAATCTGTTCCTAAATCTCTCCTGCATTACATTATCTTAGAAGAATCATACCCAGCAGGCAAGGAGTTGTTGTGCTACATATGCTTTTCACCCAGTATTCCTCCAGGCGATTCATCTTTCTTCAAGTTCCCACTGGTCTGAACCCTCCCTTCATTGCCTCCCATATTATGAACCCATGGCAGATTCCTAGAGGTTCGGGCAAAGGTTTCTCATCTGTGCCACTGAACAGGTCTTTGCATGATGGAGGGCCACAAGAAGACCCCCAGGCATAACAGCACTGCAGATGGGCATGGTAATGGGAACCTCAGCCAGAGGGGGGGGTTTATTGCAATATTCCTTCCTTCATTCTTTTTCTCACTCCTTTCTGGTTCTGTATTCATCCTAGGGTTAACTGACTATAATAGCAGCAAATGATTTGAATGAAAGAGAGTTACTCTAATTAAATTGTGAATGGATTATGTACTTTATGTACTTAATCTCTTTACAGAGAAAAAGAAACAAAGTTCTAGCATAAAAATGAATTGTATTTAAGACACACTTGGAGTTCACAAAGAATTGTGAGGTAAAAGTAATCCACTTGTGATTAGGGAAGTTTTGCTATTAATGGCCTAATAATTTATTTTCAGAGATTGATATCATGTGAAGGGGAATTTTGTGATCCATGTAAAGTCTTAAAGCCTATTGGTTACTCGTAAAGTACTCTACCAAGGGCATTGACTGTCCTCTCTCTGCCTCTCCACACTTCGAGTGAAGCATCACATACACTGTCTTCTCCCCTGCTGTAGGGTAAATAGCCCCCAAGAATGGTATTCAATGGAAATAGCATGGAAGATGGTATATTTAAGTAGGCTTATATACAGAAAGAATAGCAAAAAGAGAGTGGCTTACCTTTCTGATGATAGAGGCTCACCACTGACTCCATGCAGGAGAGATCTCCAAGAAGAGATCCTTCCCTGGTGGTGGTCAGCCCTTAAATGGGGGTTTGGGAGAGGTGGAGCCAGGCTCCACCCCTTCCAATCACACAGGTATATCACCTTCACCTGTGCCCCCTGTGGCTGACTCGGTGCTCGCCTCAGGTGACCAATCAGTGGTTCAGGCCATGATTCAACAGTTCCCGTATACCTGCAGAGCTGAACCATCCTGCATCTCTTAGCCTGTCCAATTGCTTCCTCTGCTCCAGTCACATGAAGTCTGGGGATCATTCATGATATTTCAGATTGGCTACCAACAAATTTCAGCCACTGATGCTCTCCTTGCCTAGTTGGCCATTAACAGAAGGACTATCAGCCTACTTGAGACAACCATTTGATCAGCACTAGCCTGCAATAGCTCTTGGCTGTACTGTTCTAGCACTGCTCTGGTACAGCCCAGCAGCAGTCTCCAGAGGGGCATCACTTCCCAAATAAGTGTGCATGCATGGTGTAACAAAACTATCCAATTTAGAAGTTGTACTGAGTTCACAAAAGACAGTCAGATCATCTTCAGAATCCATTTGCAACATTTCCTGAAAATGTGTGACTTACTTAAAGCATCTGTTTCCCATACTTCTGAAAAACCGCTTAAAGAAAACAATTTAGCTTGTAGTATGCAGAAAGCAGAAAGCTCTTTTTTGTTTAGGAAATCAATACCATGGAGAATCAGGTGGCAGTTTTAGTATTAAAAAATCAAATGAAACCCTTCTCTGGAGCTGAACGGTGGTTATTTGAATATGCCTTGAGAAAATGAGCCTGGGTTGTCTTCACATGGCAGTCAGTGGATTCATCTTACCACCCTTCAGATAGTGTTTCCATCTAACTGATGAATAGGACTCTATCTGGTGAGTGAAGTGAGCTATTTCTTTGGAAACTCAGTTCAGCTGACATTTTCTAGGTGTTCACAGCATGAAGGAGGTAGCTGACCCTGAGAAGGACTGGTTTTCATGACTTGCAGAGGCACTGGATGCTGCCCGGGTCTCTACCAGTACTGTTCTAACACTAACTACAAGTATCAGCCACCAGCATAGCACAAGGTGAGGTTTGATGGTCCAGAGTATATCTTCCCAGCAGTTCAGTGAATACACATTGAAGAGAGAAAGGACACAGCTAGGAATGGGAAAAGGTCACAAAATCAAACCATTGCACTGTTTGGAATTTAATGAGGTGATCTGCTTCAGACAGGCGTCATTATTACTTCACTCATGTGAAGAGAGAAGATGACATGATACAAGCTTAACATAGATTAAAGAATGAAAAGGAAAATAATAACAATAATAAAAAAGAAATTGCATGAAAGTAGGTTGCTACATTTGCTCTGCAGGAAGCAGATCATGTCTCAGCCACCCAAACTGATGTGGATACTTTCCGCTTACAAAACTGCTGTTTCCAAAGATCTTCAAATAGTACAGATAGAACTACAGAATTGAAAAATTGCCATCACCTGGAAGAGAAATGCTAACTTTTTTTTTTAGTCATTTTGCCTCCATTCTCAGAGCAAGGGAGGCAGTACCACCCCTGGCAACAGATCCTTTCTCTTTGGTGTATGGCAGGAAGAGTAAGCACCATCTGCGTTTTTTGCCTGTTTTATCCCTCATCTGTCTCTTCCTCTTTGCCTAAGCCACCTCATCCCTCTTATTTTTGTAGCCCTTTGGAAAGTGTTTTATCTTTGATCACTCCTAACACCTAAGATACAGCAAAAATCTTTTCCCGATGAGAAAGAAAATCACTAAATAATTTGGTAATACAAAAACTGTGCTTTAGCTGAAGTACCACAGAAAATAAGACTCAGTACTTTTCACTCTTTTAATGGGTATATTAGGGTTCCTGCAGTTTCAAATTAGAGCTGTGTTAGTGCACTGGAGAAAATAAAACACCCCGTGCTGCAACTCAATCTTTAGCCCTCCTGCATTACAAAAGTTAAGATTTCCCCTTTTGCACTCACCTCAAACTCCTGCATCTGCCTAAGACTGGAAGTCAATGCCTGCGGTGCCATTTCTGTAATGACTGCCAGCAGTCATTACAGAACACAGCCTCACTGTATCTGTGACCACGGCCTCCAACTGTTTGTCAGTTTTCCTTGGGAGCTGGATTATTTGATTAGTCTCATTCCTGCAGTTTCACCCTGCCTTGTGTAAAGATGCTTTCCCCTCCATGATGCCACAGAAGTTAGCAATGGGAAAAGTTCAAAAAGAGGGTGCTTGATGAGAAAATACACAGGACTGATTTCCTTGATGGCTCATTCTGCAATCCCTTACTCCTTCTGCAAGCCCTCTCTGCTCCTTTTCCCCATCTGCCCCATCACATGCATCAGCAGATGTGGCAGCAATGGCCCACGAGCTATCTGCCATGACTCATGCTGGTGAAGCTGAGAAACTCACTGAAGGATCCTTTTAGTCTACAGTGGCAAATAGAGAACTGCTTTCCTTCAAATGAACCTCTTGCCAGGTGGCAGCTTGTACACAGTGCTATCTTGACAGAAAATTCCACCCTTTCACAGCACTATTGCCAGACACAAGTAATAGAACTCAACTCTGCACACACTCCCTGTGGTGGACTGAAGAGGTGAGGGACACATCCTGAAGGCTCTGGAGGTCTCATCCTTGGAGTTCTCCATACTGACTCCAAATGTCAGAACTAGAACAATGCTGTGTGCTCACCCTTCCATCTTCTTTGGAGAAGTAGAGGCAAATGGGAAGAAGCAGACCAATAGAAGAGGCAGCACAGCCTGTCAGAGCTCAGCACTGTGCAGGGATAGCAGGGATTCTACTTGTATGTGAGAATGCCCCAATCCTCAAACCCTGAGAATTACAGCCATCACCTCACCACACTGTGGCCCCACTGCTTCTGCCATCTGGAAAGATACATGTAAATGTTTTCTTTTAAAGACTGATTAATGTTCCTTGATAGATCATGTCTCATTAGATTAAATAATGTTTCAATTAATTGATCTGTTTGCAGACGTTCTTAATTTAGTAAATGCTGATGGGAATGCTAAAATTACCTTTATATTTCTGATACAAGCACCCTGAAGTCTGATAATTGATAGCTTTACTGCTTTCTCTGATGACCTGAAAAGCTTTTAAAGCTGAATTCTAAAATTTGTTCGTCTTCGGGAATTAGTTTTGTGAAACCACATATTTGCTTCTTGCTGAGAAATCCCATTTTAGTCATTTTTAACATAATTTATAATGCATAAACTAAATTAGCTTTTGTAGCTAAACCAGCACATTTTTCTCTAATTTATATCTCTTCCTGATATATTTTTGACCTTGAGAACAGCAGTGTCTGTAGGATACTGCAGCCTCAGAACAAAGGAATCATTTCCATTTCATCACTATGGTTACACTTTCTTCTATCTCCAGCATGAAGCTGGCTGGAAATGTTTTATCCAAGTCCTCAGGAGGGCAAGAAAACTTATTTAATGTCATTTAGTTCTGATTACACAAACAAGCACAAATAGCTGAGTCCTGAATGTAGCATATGACAACATTGTGCTTACATTGCTTATGAGATTAAACCAACAATCATAAACAGCACATCATGAGATGCTGTCCCCTCCCACGCTGTTCCTTCATCCATTAATGCTCATTCCTTCTCATTGCAGGTGGTTTGAGCAGAGAGCTCTGTCCATTGGGTTCCTTAAATGTCTTCATTTCCCGTAGGGACAACAAAGACAGACCAACACTGGGAATCACAGCTTCTCTCTGACCACCTGAAATTTTGTTTGGAATATTTTTAAATGTTCTCTCATGGCTTTATTCTAGACCATCCCCACCATGGACACTATCCTATGTTCCTCAGCATCATACACCCATGCTTCTTGAACACCACCAGGAATGGTGGGACAAAATTCCCCTCCTAATATTCATCTTTTCTTAGGCAAAACCATTACTGTTATATTTAACACTTTTTGCTTGGAAAAAGTTTGTGCTCTGTGTCATCTATTTATGCGAATTTCCATGAGGGAAATTTTACTATGAAAAATATGCTCCCAAAAACCATCCTTCCAAAACTCACAAGAAAATGTCTCAGTATACAACTCTTTCCCTCTCATGTAAGTTTAAGGACTCAAGAAGTTATTCTGAGAAGTAACTAATATGGAAAAGAAGAAACAAAAAAAATAACTTTCCAGATTTCAAATCAGCAAAGGTTTCCTGTGCCTGAAAAAATTAAATGCATGTTGAATGTTATTTTTATTTGAAGTGAGGCCTTTTCACTAATTATCACCACCTCTACATCACAGTGTTTGCAGTTCATTTTTTTTTTTAATTACTTTTTTCTCTCTGTCTCATTATGAATGAAAAAAAATGTCATAAGACATACAGGCTGTAAAAATATTTATCTGAAAGACCTTTTTGCTTGGAGGTGTTAAAAATAAGAAAAAAAAAAAAAAAAAA
>VXAB01012340.1:40024-62096 GCA_013399175.1 Odontophorus gujanensis
GGAGAGGGAGTTTCTTTTGTCTTGTCTTTGAACAGAGAACTGTCCCTGCCTGCTTTGTAGCAAGAACACAAGATTTTGTAATGGAGTTACTCTTTTGACAAAGAAACGCCTTTTACTGCCAACATACCTTTAAAAAATATTGGTTTGCCCACACTTAGCTGAGACGTGCTCAGTAGTGAGTGCAGCTGTGGCCACGATCTCATAGTGATCATGGAGACATGGTGGGACAGCTCACATGACTGGAATGCTGCCATGGGTGGCTCTGTGCTTTTTAGGAAAGACAGGATGGCAAGGCGGAGTGGTGGAGTTGCTCTTTATGTGAGAGAGCAGCTGGAATGCAACAAACTTCACCTGGGGAAGGGTGATGTAGCAGTGGAAATCTTGTGGGTGAGAATGGGGGACACTGTTTTGGGGGTGTATTATAGGCCCCCTGATCAGGAGGAGGAAGTTGATCAGGCCTTCTACAAACAGCAGAAAGCAGCCTCACGATTTCAGGTACTGGTTCTTATGGGGGACTTCAATTATCCAGATATTTGTTGGGAAAGCAACATGGCCAGGCATGCAAGTTTCAGATGGTTCCTGCAATGTGTTGAAAATAACTTTCTGATGCAGGTGGTGGAGGAGCCGACAAGGAATGGTGTGTTACTGGACCTTGTTCTTACTAAGAAGAATGAACTTGCTAGGTAAGTGAAGGTTGGGGGCAGATTGGGATGTACTGATCACAAGATGATAGAGTTCAAGATCCTGAGTGGAAGAAGCAAACCAAAAAGTAGGATTGCTACTCTAGACTTCATGAGAGCCGACTTTGATCTCTTCCGAGACCTTCTTGATGCTATCCCATGGGCTAGGGTTTCAGAAGGTGAGGGGGCCTGTGAGAGCTGGGATTTAGCATTTAAATAGCACTTCCTCCAAGCTCAGGATCAGTGCATCCCTATGAGTAAGAAATCAGGCAAGGGTGGCAGGAGACCTGTGCGGATGAGCAAGGAGCTCTTGCATAATCTCAAAGGGAAGAGAAGGGTCCATGAAATGTGGAAAAAGGTGTCTGATCACTTGTGAAGAATATAGGAATGTTGTCAGGGCCTGCAGGGATGCGATGAGGAAGGCCAAAGTCAACCTGGAATTGGATCTGGCTAAGGGCATAAAGGATAATAAGAGTGGTTTTTTTAAGTATGTCAGCAGTAAAAGGAAGACTAGGGAAAATATGGATCTCCTACTAAATGAGGGGGGTATTCCAGTAATGGAGAATGCAAAGAAGGCAGAGATACTAAATGCCTTCTTTGCTTCTGTCTTCACTATGGGAACTCCCCCTTGGGACTTCTGAACTGTGGGGGTAAGTGAGAGGGTCTGGGGAATGGAAGGCTCCCCTTTGGTGAGGGAGGAGATGGTCGAAGAGCATCGTGACAACATCAGTGTATGTAAATCCAGAGGCCCCAATGGGATGCATCCATGTGTGCTGAGGGAGTTGGCAGAAGTGATTGCTGAGCCACTCTACCATCTTCAAGAAGTCTTGGAGAATGGAAGAGGTACCTGAAGACTGGATTATAGCCAATGTCACTCTGGTCTTCAGAAAGGGCAAGAAGGAGAATCTGGGGAACTACAGGCCAATCAGCCTCACCTCTGTCTCTGGAAAGGTAATGGAACAGTTTGTTCTGGATGCCATCTCCAGGCATTTGGAAGATAAGAGAGTTATCAGGAGTAGTCATCACCAGGGGGGAGGTTGTGCTTGACCAACCTGGAGGCCTTCTATGACGTCATTACTGGCTGGGTAGATGGGGGGAGAGCAGTGGATGTAGTCTACATACATTTGACACTGTCTCCCACAGCATCCTTATAACAAAGTGAAGAAGTGTGGGATAGATGAGTGAGCGGTGAGGTGGGTTGAGAACTGGCTGACTGGGAGAACTCAGAGTGTTGTGACCAGTGGTGCAATGTCCAGTTGGAGGCCTGTACTTAGCAGTGTTCCTCAGGTGTCAGAGCTGGGTCCGGTCCTGTTCAACATCTTCATCAACGACTCTGATGAGAGGATAGAGTCCACCCTCAGCAAGTTTGCTGATGATACAAAGCTGGGAGGAATGGCTGACATGCTGGAAGGCTGTGCTGCCACTCAGCAAGACCTGGACAGGCTGGAGAGTTGGGCAGAAAGAACCAGATGAGGTTTAACAAGAGCAAGTGTAGAGTCTTGCAGCTAGAGAGGAATAACCACATGCACTGGTACAGGTTGGGGGATGACCTGCTGGAGAGGAGCTCTGAGGAGAGGGGTCTGGATGTCCTGGTGGATAGCAGGTTGGCCATGAGCCAGCAGTGTGCTCTGATGGCTAAGAAGGCCAATGGAGTGCATTAAGATGAGTGTGAACAGCAGGTCGACGGAGGTGATCCTCCCCCTCTATTCTGCCCTGGTCAGGCTTCACCTGGACTATTTTGTCCAGTTCTGGGCTCCCCAGCACAAAAAAAAGACAGGGGTGTCCTGGAAAGAGTCCAGTGGGGGGCTACAAAAATAATAAAGGGTGTGGAACACCTCCCTCATTAGAAAAGGCTGAGAGACCTGAGTGGGGCTGTTCAGGCTTGAGAAAAGAAGACTCAGAGGAGATCTGATCCACATCTATAAATATGTAAGGAGCAAGAGGCAAAGGGATGAGGCTGGACTCTTCTTAGCAGTGTGTGGTAATAGGATGGGAGTAGATGGCCACAAACTGAAGTGTAGGAAGTTCTGCACAAATGTGCGTGGGAACTTCTTCACAGTGCAGTGACGGAGCACTGGCACAGGCTGCACAGAGAGGTGGTGGAGTCTCCTTCTCTGGAGACGTTCAAGACCCACCTGGACACCTACCTGTGCAACCTGGGCTAGGGAGCTGCTTTGGCAGTGGGTTGGACTCGATGATCTCTAGAGGTCCCTTCAACGATCTCTAGAGGTCCCTTCAACACAGATCTGTGATTCTGTGATTCTTCTAAGAGAGGTGCAATTTTGTGTTGACAGAATAGTAGGTGGACTTAAACAGCAATGTCAGGAGAAAAACCAAACTGGGACAAATGGCTGAGGAGAAGAGACAAAGGAAGACTGAGGTCCGAAGTGGCAGGAGTGAAGCAGACAAGGGGCTGGAAAAGGGCAGCTACATTTTACCTAATTAGGGTCAGAAAAGCCAAATCCCAGACCCAACCCAAAGACTGAAAGCTGTCTGAAACCTTTGCAAAACTGTGTGACTAAAGACAGAGTGTCTGTTTGCAAATAGACACAGGCCAAAATCAAAGTTTTTGTCTGTCACCTTAACTGCCATTACCTATCAGTAATTATGTCTTTAACAGCTTCATCAATATCTATTTGTAAAACTAAACTCAATCTGAGTAGACAAAAATAAATGCAAAGGTTAAGTCTTGGTACAGTTGAAAACTATTGTAAATTAGCCTTGAATATCAGCTGGCTCTGGTCATAACAGCATCCAAGTAGAATATCAGAGTCAGTTAGCCTCTTCTGAGTAGGTTTAGCACAGCAAGCTGCCAAGCCATCAGGCTTCCAGTATAAAGTGGTAGAATTTACTGCATTTGTAAAATTTGCCGCAGCACAGACTGTGGGTTCTGTTAATATATTACCATCAGTTTCTGAGAATATAGGGACACATCTATACAAATATCTATTAAATCAAAATAAAGAGGTGAAAGAACAGTCTCTTGACTCCAAAACTTCAGTTATGATCAGCACCTTCTTAGCTAAGAGTAAGTTTCTTGTTAGGCACGCTCAAACCAATCATGAAAAAATACAGTGGAAATAATCATTCAACTCATAATACTGTAGGTGAATGCATTCTAGATTACTTCAAGCATGAAGCAAGGGTCCTGCAGCCCAGCAGCAAACAACTTGCAACACTCTAAATGCAAATGCACAGATAAAATGAAAATCAGTCTACTGGAATAATTATATGATCCTTCAAGCTCCTCAAACAGACTGTAGTGAAAAAAAAGCAAATAATACCTGGCTATTCTCTTGTACAAGTAGAAGTTTTCCACTAGCTGTAAAAGATCAAAAATAATTTGTTGATGGTTCATCTTTGTTCTGCTGAAATACTAGGTTTTTTTTGTGTGGCTTCATTTCATGTTGCAATAGCAGCCAGAATATTAACCATCTAAGTTAACCATCTACTTTCAGACAAAATAAGCAACTGCAGAGATAGTAAAATCTACTTTGAGCAGAAACACACTGGAAAAACTTTATTTCCTGGAGGCTCCAGAAAATACTGAATTCAATTCAGTGTTCAGGAAGATTACTGGGTCTGTTTCAACCATCTTCAGTGGTACTTAACTCCTTGCCAGTAATGCTAGTCCCCTAAAAAGAAACATGAAAACTGCAGGGAAAAACAAAACTTACTTCAGAGAAGTTATCTGAAATTAGAATGGGTTCTGGACAGAGTTCAACTATCAGCAAAGTGCTTCTTGCTGCTGCAGTTGGTTGTCTACCAATCCAGATCTTATAAGCTAGTGCCATGTTTATACTGTGCTACAGATTTGCCTAAGAAAAACTCATCTGCATTCCTCCAACCAATGGCTCTACTTCCCAGAAAAAATAACACAAAAACAGTACTTAATGAGGGCTTCCAGAGACTCGGCATTGACAACTGCATCCCAAAATGGGGAGAAAAGTAGAAGTGTCATCACCAAAGCAGGAGGATCACAGAATCACAGAATTGTAAGGGTTGGAATGGACCTCTGGAGATTGAGTCCAACCCCCCATGCCAAAGCAGCTCCCTAGACCAGGTTGCACAGGTAGGCGTCCAGGCAATCCTCTCTAAATTGTACTGGAATGAGGACATTCTTACTGAGGTGAACCAGATATCATGGCTACTACTACAGATATCTTGGCAAAGAGAATAAAGATAATAGAATAACACCAGGGTAGTTTCTCTAATCTTATAATATCTAAAGTAATAACATAAACTTCAATACAGTTTTTGATAAAAGGTGTTTGGAAACTAGATGAGGAGAGTATAATTCTCTTGGATTCATTGCAATAAAAATAGAAGTCTAACACCAGGAGCTGGCAGAGAATGCATAGGAAAGAAAGAAAATTTCTACAGGAATATCTTTATATAGCTATATAGCTATAACTATAGCTAGATCAAACTGCCCATAGCATGACCCAGTCGCACCTTGAAAGCCTCCATGGATGGGGCATCAGCCACATCACTGGGCAACCTGTTCCAGTCCCTTACCACCCTCATTGTAATCCCTTATATCCAGCCTAAACCTATCTTCTTTGAGCTTGAAGCCATTTTCCCTTGTCATATTACCACAGACCCTGCTAAAGAGTCTGTCCTCTTTTGCCCTTGTAACTCCCCTTCAGATACTAACAGGCTGTTGTCAGGTCACCTGGCAGCTTTCTCTTCTCCAGGTGGAACAACCTCAGCTCTCTCAGCCTGTCCTTGTACAAGAGGTGTTCCATTTTGTGGATCATTCTAGTGGTCCTCCTCAGGATGTGCTCCAACAGCTCCATGTCTCTCCTGTACTGAGGACTCTGCATCTCGATGCAGTACTCCAGGTGAGGTCTCACCAGCACAGAGCAGAGGGGCAGGATCACCCCCCTCACCCTGCTGGCCATGCTGTTTTTGATGCAGCACAGAATACAGTTGGCTTTCTGGGCTGTGAGGGTGCATTAACTTACTCACGTCCAGCTTTCCATCCACCAGTACCTCCAGGACTTTTCCAGCAGGACTGTGCTCAATCCTTTTGTCCTCCAGTTTGTATTAGTAATGGGGGTTGCCTCGATCCGGATGCAGAACCTTGCACTAGGATTTGTTGAACCTCATGAGGTTCACCTTGGCCCACTGCTCAAGCCTGCCTAGGTCTCTGTGAATGGCATCCCATCCCTCTGGTGCGTCAACTACATCCCACAGCTTGCTGTCAGCAACAAACTTGCTGAGGGTACACTTGATGCCACTGTTAATGTGATTGATGAAGATATTAAAGAGTATCGGCCCCAGCACTGATTCCTGTGGGACACCACTCATCACCAATCTCCATCCAGACACTGAGCCATTTACCACCATTCTCTGGACTCTGCAACCAGTTCTTCATCCATTGAACAGTCCAGTTTTGAATACACTGTGTGAATATTTACTCTTTAGGGAAAAAGAAACACTGCCATTTACTTCTTTTCCTGATGGGTTTTGTCATTCTATGAAGTATAAATACGCTGAGCTGAAGTGCAGGAGAAAACAAAAGATCCCCACCTTGGCTCAAACACACCATGTTTAGCAACTTCCTGCCTTTCCCAAGGCACCTATGTTCACTCAGACAGTGTCACATTTCTATTTTTAATAATGTGTATAAACTAGTCTGTTGAGAAGGAATTAAACAGATTGCTGAAAGATACTGGTACTTAAAAAATTGGGTCTGCTGTTGTACAGAAGCTTTACAAAAAACAAACAAACAAAAAAAACCTGTATTGAGTGTATATATTTATATTTATAATCATACTAACATATATGATAGCATATGAATCCTGCAAATTTCACAAGTCATAGTAATATAATTGAAAAAGTTCAAATTTATATTATAACTCTGAGACTTTAAATCTGATCACTTTAATCCATACCAGTGCTATTTGTTGTAAGCTCTGAATCTTAGCAAATGAACTGCAGCAAGCCTCTACAGTACATAACATACATGTTACCCACAGCTTCATAATGTCATACACACTGTTATTCATTAGACCCTGGCCAATATAGTGTCCAATATCCAACAGCTTTAGCAGTCTTGAAAAGCAGGAATAAACTTCTGCAGTATGAGTGCATGTCACAGCAGCACTAGTAGCCTGGCTGAACAATGGGAGTAGTGTGAGAGTCACAGATCTTGGCCAGAGGAAGGCACAGCCAATGGAGCACATAGTAGAAAGTTGACTTGCTGGTTTCTTAATTACACAAATTAGAAAAGAAGAAACAGTCAGAGATGAAGCTGAAAAAGGGCCCAGTAAAAGTCTTTGCCCAAATTTTCCATAAATAACTCAACAGGGAAAACCTGGATTAAATAGAAGAACTGAGGTATGCATCTTGTGAATCTGTATTTAGGTAAAATGCAGACACGGATAAAATGCATCTCTGTCTCACTTAAGTAGTATTCAACATTTTTGTGTGGTTCTAAAGCAAAGCATTTGCTTAAAACAAGTTGAATATGGTTTTAAAATTGTTTAAATTCTCTTGGAAAGCCTGCAGACACAATACCTTTTAAAGAGGTGACCCAGGATGAAAAATCAGAGTTTCAAAGAGATTTTTATTTTGTATACAGTCTTGCTTTTGCTACCAATAGGGGGGAAAATCAAAAGCTGCCTGAAGCAAAACTCCCATCAAGTTCTGATGGGAATTGAACATTCAAATCAGTGCACAGCATGAAAACATCAGCTAGAAAGTCTCAGCCTTACACATCCTATTTCTCCTCCCTGGCATGTAAAATGATGGTGGATAAAAACACACTTCTTTAATTAACAATTAACTCATATTTACTTCTCCTTTCTTCTCTTTGAAAAAGGTGAGGAAATATTTAAAAAAAAAATGAAGGGAAAAAAGAAGAGAAAGAAAGAGAAGGAGAGAAAAAAAGAGAGAATGTCATGGTTCAGGTATACCTGACCGAGAATCAAAACCGAGCCCCGGCGGTAAGAGTAACACCTCCTAACCACTAGTCCATAGCATTAACTCTTTAGCTCCTAATACACTACAGAATGTCATGATGTGGAATATCAATAATACAACAAAAATCACAAAACCACGACAGAGAAAAAGACAAAGAACTTGACCCAGCCAAGTTTTCCCCTTTCAAACTGGGTTTTTTCATCTTTCAAAAGTTGTAAACTTTTCTTCCCTTCCTTTTCATGAAAATACTTGTTTCATTTGGAAAAAGAAATCATGCCTTGACAAAAAGAATATGTACTGCTCAGCAACTAGTCTAGTTGACATCTGGATGTGATTTCCCACCTTCCTAAGAAATCAATGCAGAAGAGAAGTGAGAGCACAGAGAACTGCAAAAGGACAGACAATGTCATGACAAGCAGACAAAACCTGTTTAAATTTTGCTCATTTTTACATTGATTTTTATTTAGCTGTTTGTTCGTTTGTTTGTTTTTTATAAGAATTGAAAGCACCTTAATTGGAGTCTCAGAAAAAAAAAAAGAACATACAGGAACAATGCCCAGTAGATGTGCTAAACAGCTGTTCCTGAGTCTTCCAAGAAATTAAATATTTAAGTGAATTGACCAAACACAGGCAAGGTGAAATTACTGTATTAGATTCTTTTCCTCCCAGTGTCATCTGAGAAGGATTTAAAGACTATATGAACAACATATTTATCTTGATTTCTCTTTCAGGTAAATAAACACTGAATTCAGTTCAAATTTAATGATTCCTTTTCCTCAACATACTGAAAACATATTTTTGCATTATATGATTATATTGCTTAGCATGATTTCGACTATCTAATCATGGTACATCGCCTTTGTTGTCTGTACAGGTTAACAAGTGATTTTGGAACAGATATTCCCTTAGAACTCAAAGCAAGATATTTAGAAGTGTTTATTAAAAATTGAAAGGAAAAAAAGAAGTGAGCTGAGGTTTCAGTATCCCTTTATGCCCACATGCAGAATGGCTAGATAGTCAGCCTAAATATTATCTGTTAATGGCCTCTGTCACCCTGCTAAAGGACATTAGAAGATAAATTTCTCATTATCATTCATCAAAGCAGTCACTGTTTTATGTAGAAAAATATACATTTAGTGGAATTTAGTTTATTATCCCTCTACATAATCCCAGACTCTTTCTTTGGTCCAACTAATACAGCAGTATATTTCAGGAATATGACAATTACAGTAGTGAGGAACTGAAAGCCCCAGATCACAGAATCGTTAAGGTTGGAAAAGATCTCTAAGATCATCAGGTCTATTAAACCATCACTGCTATGTCCATTAAACCATATCTCTCAGTGCCATGTCTCCACAATTTTTGAGTACCTCTGACAGTGACTCCACCACCTTCCTGAGCAGCCTCTTCCAATGTCTCACCACTCTGAGAAATTACTCTGAATATCCAACCTGAATCTCCCGTGGTGCAACTTGAGGCTGTTAACCTCTCATCCTATCACTGTTACCTGGGAGAAGAAACCCTCCTTCCCCACTGCAACTTCCAGTCAGGTATTCAAAATCACCTACAACCTGAAACTAGAAATAGTTCCGAGACAAAATTTTCTATCTGAATTTTTCATGGAAAGTCTCATAGAGGCACATACTTTTCGAAACACACAAAGTAAAATAATTGTATTTCATGCTCCTTCACATGCTGAGCACTGAAGTTGCTCTTCTGGAAAATACCAGCACAAGGAAGGAATATTATGAAAAAGAAAAAAAAGCCAGAAGGAGAAACTGCATGTGCAGATTGACCAAGAATATCACTGTAGAGCATGATGGCCAGAGAAATTCTACCCATTTGGTGGATCACAAGATCCATCAGTAAGATTACCAAAGAATTATGATTAATTATTATTATTAAATAAATTGTAAATTATACCATGAAATAGACTGAAAGCCTAGAGAGAAATAAAAAGTAATAATATATTTTCTAGATAAACTGCAAAAGAAATTTCCAGGGTCAAAATGGAAAAACAGGAAAATTTAGATCTAGCAGCAATGCTACGCTGTCCTATCAATTGTAAAGGAGAAAAAGCTTACCTATCTGGAATGAAAACTGAAATTGATGTTCAGTCATCAGGACATGTCCATGATTTCCATGTGCCTTCCCTCCTACCCCTACGTGATCTTAGCCTGCCTTACGTAATTTAGCAATTGCCATCTAATATCAGCATTCACCTTTCTTCAAATCAATAACAATTCAGAAATACAGCATCAATTTTTGACATCAAACATGCTCACTGTACACAAAAGAGGCAACCGAACCCAATTCTGTGGGATCAAAGCACAGCTGATTGCTTTTCAGATGTTTACCAGAAAGGCTGCACAAACTTCTACATTTTTCCTCCTCTCTAGCATAACAATTAAGTTGCTAATTTTGCATATTACACAATGAAAAGCAATGAAAAGAGAAGTATGAGCTTTTGAAGGTTTACTGCCACCTTGTCCTTCATTCCACATTCTACGGAACTGCTTTTTCCAGATCGTGGAATTCAGGCTATAAAGTGTGGAAGTTCGATACACACTTGAGAAACTGAAAAGACAGAGCAAAGATACAAGAAGCAGGTGTACAACAGAGTTCCAGACACTTCTTTTCATTTGCTCACAAAGTCAAAGGTCACATTCCTGCTTCTAAGAAGAACAGAAAAGCTGCCTGAAGAGTCATTTGACAGACACACTGAAATGCAAAATAACCAAAGAGGCCTGAAAAGCATGTCAGGTTTCTAGCAAGAATAAAAAGGAAGAGAAATCTCTTCCTAACAAACTCAAATATATATTTAAATGATAGAATTTCCACCACAACATCTAACCACGAAACTACTTTCAAAAATAAATGATCACCATTCAATAGTTACCAGTATGTGCTATTCCTCTCTTTGAAGGCTCTGGAACCAGGAGATGATATCTACCATCAGAGTACACATTAGGAAAACCATGCATAAACTTGTGTTTCTTTGAGATAGAATAATAGGGTGCAGAGAGTTTGGGTAAGATAATTTGGGAAAGGAGAAATTTCATAGGGGAATGGCTAGACTCTTCCTGATAAAAATGAGTTGAATGCCTTAATGACTATGCTTTTTTTAGCAAACAGGGAGAAACAAGACCAAGAATTACCTTTCCCTACTTCTGCTGCTGACAATTTGCTCTGTACAAATTAACACGCACAAATATCACTAGTGTCAAGCAAGACTCTGGAGAATTGAAGGAAATGCTGCTGGTGTTTACATACTTCATATTCTTTTCCTGGAAAGAAGGGAAGCAAGGGGAGGGGACAGAGAAAGAATTCAGCTCACATTGTAATGAGAAAATATTTAACAGCAATGGAAAATAAACACAGATTTCATTTGTTGGTTAAATTCCTTAAGAATTAAGCAGCAGTAAGCATACTGGGCATCAATTCCTTGGATCTGTCTTCCTGTAGTGTACATCTCTCAACCCATAAATAACAAATACATAAATAATTACCAACCAACTTATTATTTACTGAGTGAGCTCTAACTTCTATCTGCAGCTTAAGCAATTCCTCTGTGTGTATTCTCATCGTTTACAATATGCAAAATTATTTCACTTTTAATCAAATTATATGGTTTATGACAGAAAAAGATGTGGCATTAGGGAAAGGCATAAGAAAATAATAATAATTATAATAATAAACCTATTGCACTGAAAGCCTCAGATTAGCAGCACTGATAAATTCAAGAGAAAACTTTTGAACTTCTGAGCACAGCTGATCTTCATTTTACTGAGTAGTTTTCAGTTTCATACAGGATAAGTGCACTGTAATTGTGTGTAACACTTTCCCTTTTCACCAGAAGAGTTTTCTACTGTTCATTCATATCAATATGAATACAAGCAAATTAACTAGAAATTTACAGTGTCCTTGGTGAGCAAATCACAGGGGCTGGGCAGTGTGTGGAAACAGTATAATTTCTCCTGTTTGCTTTTGTTGCTTTTACCACTGTGACCTCTGAACCAGACCTATGGAAACTACCTTCATTCTGCTCAATAGCACTGCATTATTTTGCCTGGATGAGAGCAATGGGAATGTCCATTTTCTCTGTGCAATATGATTTCTCTCTGTTCTGATTTCATAAGGTTCTGCTTTTGACTCCAAACCTTTCTGGGGCTGTGTGCATTCCCATGATGTAGAATCACAAGCACACAACTGTAGTAATAATGAAATTATGAGCCAGTGAAATGAAGAGCTTTTTAGCTTTGGTTACAATGCATGGTGAATTTTAAAGTTGTCTATTTACATATTTGTAAAGAGAAATAGCAAGGTATAAAAGACTACGTTGTCCCAGAATAGTAATACTTGATATACCATTTTGGTATGGTGGCATCAAAATACCAGATAGTTTTCCTTCTACCTAAAATATAAAAATGTATTCAGTACTAAAATGAAATATACAACAGCCTTTTTACTTATGGCCCCTCTTCTGGAAAAAAGGTGCTTGTCAGTGCACATGCACCCACACAATCTTACTAGTTTCTCTTAAAATTTTCTACTGAGCCATACTGATGGAAGCACAAGATGTGCTTCTTTCTGTTTACAGACAGTCAAAAAATCAACAGTTGGAATATAAATTTCAGGGTTTTTTTAAAAATTAAATTGAAAATTCTTTTTATTAATGCTAATTTTTTGGCAGATTCATATTAAAAAAAAAATGGAAGGAAAAAAAATACACTGTTTTATTTTTTATCTTAAATTCTACAGTTTTTATTTTGTGTTATCATGGCCAGGCTGCATAGTAAGGTTAGGAAACTGCATGCTACTCACAGCTCTGCAAAAGAGGTCCTGAAGAAATGACCAACTGATAGAGAATGGAAGGCCCAAGTTGCAGTTGTTTTCATTTGCACTGAAGATATATTGACCCCTTGCAAAACCAGTTGAGAGTTAAAGAAGCAACTAGCAGGTGAAAAATTCTGGTAGTTAAACATCCTTGCTTAGAATGCAAAGAACACAGGGTGACTGTAGGAAGAGACATCAGGAAGGATGCCGCAGGTGGGAGGCTCCCACTCCAGGGCACAGATACTAGCACTCATGAGAAACAAGAGGGAGTGGAGTTCTGCTTTCAGCCACAAAACTATGGCTTTGGTGAAGTAACCCCAGGATCCACAGGGAAGAGATGAAGGGCACAGGGATGGCCCTTTACTATGACTTTGTAAAATGGAGTTCTCCTAATTCCATTGCTGGTGGCAAAGAAATGCAGAGAAGTATTACTGTCTTGGTGTATCACAGGAAAGTTTTTCAAAGAATCTCAAATGCCAGATTGAGAACCTGGTTTGCAGTCAAAAATACTGCTTATATCATTAAGGATCACAGATCTTTATCATGTGTCCAATTTCATCTGCAGAGATGAAGCGCAAATTGCCCAAAAAGCTATCTCACACTCCCAGCTATGAAACACCTTCACAGCAATGACACCAGAAATGCTGGTTATGTTACTTAACAGGAAAGAACTAACCATTTCCAACACTGTGTAGTTTTTAATTACATTATTCTGAGCTATACTAAATCATGACCATTTTTCTCAGGAGCAGAGAAAAGAAAATCAACAATCTCAAATTTAGAAATTGTAGTTCCCTTTACATTTACACCATTACCACTGATAAAAGCAAGCATTTTCAACCTTTTCCTACTCCAAAACTGGAACAACTTTCAATTTGTTTAGTCAGCTGAGTTAGTACTGAACATACCATTTATCATTCATGCAATATAAAGTTTTTATATAGGCTAAGACTTCTGCAAGTAAGTATAATGCTTTGCTGCTTAATACTGGTGGAACTTTTTGACTGTACTGAACTGTACATTCACTTACAAAATCTCGTTATGTTGGAAAACGATATCTAAGGGATTCTCCTAACTTCACAGGTATCATAATATGGAACACATCATCAAAACGTGAAAGCATTAAAACATTGAATCATGATTTGCACTGTGATTTTGTACACAAATTTAGAAAGGACTTGATATTGCAGGACAGATGGTTCCCACAAAAACATGGAAATTGTTGTTTTAGTGGTTTCTCAGCTGAGAATTGTTGTTTTACAACACTTATGCTACTGCAATGGGACATGTGATAGTCTCAATACTCAGTAGAGCATACACATAATTTACATAACACAGTGCACAATCTGCATGGGAATTCAAATTATGGGAGTGGCATCATCAGCTGAAGAGCACTATACAACTAAAATTACATTAAGAGTCTTTCAGGCTTAACAGCACAGAACAAATGATCCGAGTGATGAAAGTTTAAATCTCTGACTGTTCTTCAATCTCAAATATGAGAATATTGCTTTTATGGACAGGTAATTCTCTCTACAGTGAGAAACTCTCATGCTTGGTTGACTGCCCATATATTAGAAGAAACAAGGTCTTTTTTCCCTAAGTTTTCAGTAGCTTCCTGGAAATTTTCCAGCTCTCCCCATCACCCTACACAGGACTATCCATGGTTAAAAACTTGGTGTTAATAGGGGCTTACTTACAAGTTCTGGAGGAATTTTGGGATAGCTGATTCTTCATGCTGAATATAGATCCATTCAGACTTCTTTTTTTTATTTTTTTTTCCCTTCCTAAAAGAAGGAGAAGAATCAGCAGGAAATAATTAAATTGCATGTGAAACAAGCAGTAAGAGCAGAGTATTCGCTGTCAGGATTAAGGGTGGCTCTATAAATATGTAAGGAGCAGGAGGCAAAAGAATGGGGCTGGACTCTTCTTAGCAGTGTGTGATGATAGGGTGAGGGGAAATGGCCACAAACTGAAGCATAGGAAGTTCCGCACAAATGTGCATGGAAGCTTCTTCACAGTGTAGTGATGGAGCACTGGCACAGGCTGCACAGAGAGGTGGTGGAGTCTCCTTCTCTAGAGACATTCAAGACCCACCTGGATGCCTGCCTGTGCAACCTGGGCTGGGAGCTGCTTTGGTAGGGGATTGGACTCGATGATCTCTAGAGGTCTTTTCCAACCCCTACAGTTCTGTGACTCTGTGATTCAGTTATAAAAATGATGATTATAGTAACTACTGATAAACATCCAATGTCTTCAAGAATCCCTGATGGTGGAGATTAATCTAAGTTTTACAATGGTGTTTTTGTAATATATCATATTGAATGACAAAGCTAATCAGCCAAATGACAGAGCAAGGAGACAAAGACTCACCAGCTCTATGTAGAGAGAAAAATGATTGTTCAGGTGCAGCATGCTCCATAGTGACAGGGATATGGTTCACAACTCCCAGTGAGGACATATATTTGATCACTGTTGGCTATATAATATATGTAAAAGAATTCTGAAAAAGGATGTTTCAGTTGTTCTCCAAATCTGGAACTCAGTGTCACCTCCATCATTTCCTTCATTAAGAGCTAAAATAAAGTTTTACAGACTGACTTGAGGTGGAAAGGGCAGGGAAAATAGTTGAAGCACAAGCAACATGAAAGCAGTGTCAACCCTTGCCAAAGTGATCTCCCCAACATGAGCAGAGATGTTCACTTCGGTCATCTGCACTGCAAGGAAATACAATATTTTTAAAGAGGACTAGATAAAGAACTCTGAGTATTGATCAGAAATGGAAGAATGTTCTTCACACTGGCACACTGCAGAGTCTGGCCTGCAGGGCCTGAGCACACCTGTGGCCAGGCAGCATGTGGCAGAGCAGGCCTGCAGAGCCATGGGGCCTTCCCACACTTCAGTGCTTGGGAAAATAGCCATATCATGGGCAAGTCTTTTTCTCCAGAGGGCCTTCTTCCTGCAGTGCCGCTTACATATCTGGGGAAAAGAGGCTGGAGATAGCAGTGAACAGCAATATCATGACCCAGTTCCTGTTATTCTGCTATTTCATTTCTTCCACTTCTTGTGCTTTCTTATTATTATTATTTTTGTTGTGACAAAGCAAAAATTAATAAACAAATTACTTCTGCAGCAGAAGTGATCAGTTTTGATGGGTGAAAAGTGCATGCTAACATTTCGTAGGAGTAACCTGTTACAAGGTCTTCCATTCCAGCTATTACCACAGGCATGAGCTCTGCTAGGAGGAGGCGCCATTCTGTCACACTCTTTCCACTACAGGAGAAATCAGTCCATGTCCAGGACTGCTAACTCCAAAACCCAGGTGCTATTATTACCCCACAGAATTCCTCCAGTACTGAAGGACTTACAGACACATTTTGAAATGGACAGTTTACAGGGGGAGGAACGTATCTGAACTGGAGGGTTCTCATACAGCTTTCCTCTTAGCTTACCAGTCAAATCTCTAATCGAGTTACCAAGAAGAATACTTCTAAATAATACTGTTCTTATGAAAATGCATTTCATAAGACAGAAGTCTCTATTTTAATGTAATGCACTGTAACGCAAAAGATTAACATCCACAACCTCTCTGGGGAACCTGTTCCAGTGCAGCACCACTGGTCATGTCATGACATGAAAAGTCAGTGAGACAGAATTTAAAAACAACATGGATTGGATGGTTTGGAGACAGGTAGCAATAAACAGATGAAAAACCTGGAAATTACACTGGTGTTTTGAAAACAGGCAAGGTCAACCAGGGCTAAAATTAACTGCTATTTGTTAGTTTATCTCAGGTCCTTGTGAACTGAGCCATTAGCTACAGCCTGAACACTAACAGGCAGATGTTCTTAGCTCAAACAACATCAAACTCATTATAACAAATGTCCCTTCTCTCACCTTGAGAAGAGGTTTAATTGACAATGATGCTGAACTAGATTCCAGAAGAACTTCCACTGTGTGAAATTTCAGGAAAGCTGCTGCATGTGACCATCTTTGCCGTACCCAATGTGATTTGTCTCATAGAGCAATGTAAATAGGTATAACATGGGTGCATGATGAAGGAGGGTCTAGTCCTACCTCTGTAGAGATGTCATTTCATAGTTTTGAGTCCTACTACCTCAATTTCTACAGCAAGGACTTAATTTGAAGTACACATTGTAGAGGAGTCTACACTATCTATTTGAAACATTCCAGTGATTGAGCATTTCATGGAAGATTTTCTAACTTATTCCTGTGATTAATTACCTTAATTGCACAAACTTTGTGTCCTGTTTTTAATTAGAATTTCTCTAACTTCAACTTTCATCAAATATTGTTATAATTGTGGCTACAATAGTGAAAGCCTTCTTTATTAAGTTTCTATTTGCCACGTAAAGATTTAATTAAAAAGTGACCGACATTCTTTTATCTTCTTTCCTTTCATAACTTGAATAGACTGACTTGAATATCTCCTTATAAAGGTTTCCTAATTCCCCAATTATTCACGTTATTGCTGAGGTTTCAGCAGTCCCGTTTATTAACCTGTGTTGAACTATGTACAACAAAACTTCACATCACAATACAATGGCTGTCACATCACAGTCAGACCTTCAAGAACTGCATTTTTCTCTTCTCAACATACACCTGCTAATTATCCACGTTTTTAGTGGAAAAAAGCCATAACTGATCATAAAACTCCAAAATATGGTGAAATTTGAAACAATCAACAGTCCCTTAGTCTTCATATTCCTACACTTATTTAACCAAATTTATCATTGTTATTATTATTTAATTAGTGGCATTTTGTTTTCATTTTGATTTCTCAACTTTAGTTCTCATTAAGCCAGTTATCTTCTTAAAAATATGTGCACATATATATATGTAGTCACACATGTTTATGAATACCTGCCAAAAATATCATTAGCATGTCTGAGATGGGCATATGAAGTTCCATATTTCAGGGCACAAAAATATTTTAGTATGAGTTCACTCACTTTCTAGCAGAGGGCAGCATATGCATAACATCATGGAATGTTTTTTCGTCAGTCAGAGAGGAATAAATCCATAAATAACATGAAATGAGCAAGACATCATCACCCTGTCTATACTTTTCCACAGCTGACACTGGAGCTGCCAGCAGTGCTGTAAATGGGTTGGCTCTCCATAGCATTCAAGAGCTCTTGAGTCAAGTCAAGCATGCTTGTTCTAGTATTCGGGCATTTTCTCAATATGCACTGCAAGTGCATTCACAAAAGCAAAACAACCATGAAAAGTCACACAGAAGTCTCTCCTTTCATGGAGTGTTATTCCCTGACCTAAATCAGTCCTTGCCTTTGATTCAGTTTATGTTACTCCCTATCTAGTAGATTGATTGCTGCTATGGCAACTGCACATCCTGCTGCACAGTCGTAAGTATTAGTCCTTGATACACTCCCTACTTAACTTCTCTATCCAAATGCACTCTGTGCAAGCTCAGAATTAGAAGACATCTAGGGAATCAGTTTGCTTTGACAATGCTTTTATCTAGATTGTATTGTTTTGCAAAGAGAGGATGAGGGTGAAGGTGTAAAGTTTACTTTCATCCCACCAGTAGCAAGCTCTGGGAGCAGTATAGGGAACCACTGCCATACATCAACTTTTCTTTGAGCTGCAAAATAGGATCCCAATTAAAATTGGAACACAGTTCAGAGAGCTAAGGAGGCACATGCCTTTAGTTTTAAGAAGGTCGTAGGCAATCTGTCTCTTAGATGGAATAGGAGAAAATGGAAAGAGTCAGACTTCTAATTCTCTCTGTATGGATACTACTGATGGTTCAGACTGCTATCCAGGTAGAAAATCAGTACTGTAGCCCAGAGGGTGCTGCATCAGTCTTGGAAACAAATAATGCTGCTAACCGGAGTCAAATGACAGAGGTTTGTGTTTTCTGACGAAGAGATATCAATGCTCATATTAAACATAAAGTTTCTGGTGGGAGTAGACCATCCACAAAAACAAATTCTTCAGATCCCTTACAAAGACATTTGCCCTAACTCCCATCAATTTCCATATCACTAATAGCCTATGGGTGTTCATAGGTGACAAAGGGTCGTTCCAATTATGTTGTACAGGAAATCCCTCTTTTTCTCTCTATTTCATTGTCTGGACTGGCAATAAGACTTTTATTGGCAGATAGAAAATCCTGTAGAATTTCTTTGGGAACAATACTAAATGGGATATCTGGAAACTACCTTTTGGGAAATACAATTGTTAAACAGAGAACATTTCTGTCTGCATTTAGAATACCATATCATAGAATGGCCTGGGTTGAAAAGTACCACAATGATCATGTAGTTTCAAGCCCCCGGCTATGTGCAGGGTCGCCAGCCACTAGCCCAAGCTGCCCAGAGCCACATCCAGCCTGGTTTTGAATGCCTCCAGGGATGGGGCATCCAAACCTCCTTGGGCAACCTATTCCAGTGTGTTACCACCCTCTGTGTGAAAAACTTCCTCCTAATATCTAACCTAAACCTCCCCTGTCTTAGTTTAAGACCATTCCCTCTTGTCCTATCTCAATCCACCCTCATAAACAGCCATTCCCCCTCCTGTTTATATGCTCCCTTCAAGTACTGGAAGGCTGCAATGAGGTCTCCCTGGAGCCTTCTCTTCTCCAAGCTAAACAAACCCAGCTCCCTCAGCCTTTCCTCATAGGAGAGCTGCTCCAGCCCTCTGATCATCATAGTGGACCTCCTCTGGACCTGCTCCAAGAGCTCTGCATCCTTCCTGTACTGGGGCCCCCAGGCCTGGACGCAGTACTCTAGATGGGTCCTTGTCACGTGCCAATATAAAAGAGGGAGATGAGGTTCTTTGATTATGTGTATACCTGGCGTGAGATTAAGAAGCAATGGTTCAAATGTTGGTCTGACCAGTTTATTACCAATATTGACCAGGGAGATGGGGAAGGCGGACACTATTAAGGGTGATGGGGAAGGGAAGGCGAGCGATAGGAAAGATAGAAAAGAAGCAAGNATAAAATAATAGTCTCTTACAGGCCTCACAAGAGCTGAGTAGAGAGGGACAATCACCTCCCTCTACCTATTGGCCACCCCTATTTTAATGCAGTCCAGAACACAGTTGGCCTTCCGGGCTGCAGGAGCACACTGCTGGCTCATGTACAGCTTCTCATCTACTAGGATCCCCAAGTCCTTCTCCACAGGGCAGCTCTCAAGGAGATCTTCCCCCAGTTTATACAAATACCTGGGATTGCCCTGACCCAAGTGGATACCAACCAATGGACATGAGTGCAGTGAGGCAGAGGGAGGTGTGTTTCAGCAGTGGTGACAGTGAAATGAAAGAAAAGAGAGTCAAATGTTGAGGGCCAACATTGTTAATTCTCAATCAAAGAAAAACTTCAGGATACAGTCCACAGAGGGACAGATGACCATTCTGCATTTCCTGGAACCCTTACAGACAATCAGCTCTGTCTTCTATATTGTGACTGATTAAGCTTAGGGCTTGGATTTCCAAAGTCGGGCTAAATTAAACAGCCTTTATCTTTCAACATGATAAGGCCAGACCCCATACCATTTTGGATATGTTGGAGCACACAACCAATCTTGTCTGGACTGTCCTGCCGTACCCACCATATGGTGTCTTCTCACTTTCATCAGCTGGTGAAAGATGGACTATATGGACAACATTTTCCTAGCGGACAACATTTTCCTAGCAACAACGACATCATAGCAGCTGAGAAAGAGTGGGTCATCTCCACTGGTGCAGATTTTTGCAAGAGCAGTATGCAGGCTCATGTTCATTGCTGGCAAAACTATAGTTAACAGTGCTGACTATGATGAAAAATAATGTTTTGTAGTGGAGAACTTGCTCTGCTAAATAGTGTTGTGCCTTTTGTAGCTGTTGTAGTTCCTATGGAAATCAATAAGAAGCATCACTCTCAGAGCAACTTATGTACACTGGGGAATTTGTAAAGAAGAGTCCTAAACTTTCAAGATTTCATCTACATATGAAATCTGTATCAGCATACAAACAATTACTTAATTCAGGATTATAGTTGTACCTTTTTACCAATATGCAAGAGTTCTAATGATGTCATAATTATAATAAAATGGAGGGTGGAGTTATCACTTATTCTTTATACCAGACTATGTATGTATAGTTCTTGCATTTAGAAAACCATGCACATGGTCCTTTAAGCTATATAGCAACTGCTTTCAAAGCACTAAGCACATTATTAGCTGTGATCAAAGGAAACAACAGTTAATCTTCAAGCATTTTGCCAGTTATTTCTCAATATACAACTTAGAGATTCGAAGTATAACCCATAGTCCAAATACTTTAGAAAAACCCTAACATTCACTTGGCACTTACCTCCTTCTACACAAACTTCCTTTTCAACCAGAGATGAAGTCTCCCTAATGGCTTTTATTACATTAGATACACTGGTTACACTTATTTCATAAAATATGCTGGTGACTAGAGACCAAATTTTCTGTCTACAATGATGTCATAAACCTCATGCAATTTCACAAAGTTCAGTGATATTAATCTGACACAAAGTGTTAAAAAAAAAATATCTCTAATTCAATGCACAAAAATGAAAAAAAAATATCTGTAAAATGCCCATTGATGATTGAGCTTGAAAACTTTGTGCTGTTATCAAAGATGTTTGAAAACAAATAGTTCTGAAGTGTGTTTGTCAAGCACAAAAGAGAAGAATAGCTTTTTTTCAAAGAACAGCTGGAAATTATCATAGATTTCCGCTGCCCTTCATACACAAATGGAAGAGATGAGTTAAGAGATACATAATGCATTGTGAGAGTTGGTCTCCACCTCATAGAAACACTGCCCTGTTGCATCATGCACCCAAGGCCACTGTTTCTAGAGGTTGAAAGAATATCCTGGGTGAGGAAAGAGAGAAATTCTAACTGTGGGACAAGGTAAGTAAGGTAGTGTTGGGAATGAACAGTCATAAATGGTTTGAGATGATTAAAACAACTTGAAAGATTCTTAAGTTCCTCACACTTAGCTAGGCCAACATAATCCATAATCCTAGGAAAGCCGAAATTACCAGCCCAGGATCATCTGAAGCTTCTTTGAAACCTGTATTGTCAATTCCAGTAGACAAATGATTTGCTGATTACTGGGAGTGGAACCTGCAAATTAATCTTCCAGGTCAAACCACAGGAGATAAATGACAAACATTCTTGTTTCAGCAAAACAGCCTCTATCTATTTTACCTGTGGATCTTGCACCATGAGAATGTGAGACCAACACAAAAATACCTTTTCTGCTTCAGTTCCATTCTCATGTTTACTCCTCTCTTATCTACACCAAAGTATATGTATATATATCATATCTACATAAAATAATCTATGTTAAAACATAAGTTATCAAGATGGAAATAAATATTAAAATATATCTTGAATGTATTAGGTTTCTATACACAGCATATTACTATGTTTTGTAAGACATAGTAAGACATCCTATCTCTTCTATGCCTCTTCTGCGCTATTTTATCTTTTTTTTTAGACATGATAGAAGACTACTGCTTGCACATCATAGCTTTCACACTTCTCCCATCCACCCATATCCTATTAATATGGTAATTACATATCAAAATATCAAATTCATTTATCTTCTTACAAAAAAAAAAA